>JAVGVS010000349.1:0-149604 GCA_032718565.1 Distichodus sexfasciatus | reverse complement strand
TTCTTGTTTTAAGAAATCTTAGCAAGTGCAATTTTCTTGCTGCACTGGCAGATAATTTTGCTTGAAATAAGTTTTTTTTTCCCAAAAATAGTAAATTTTTTCTTATTTTTAAAAAGGCATTTTTTGCAGTGACTAGATGACGTGGAGTCTGTACAAGCAGTTTTGAGAATTAAAATTCTGATCTGAGAAACGCACAACAGCGACTGAGAAAAACTCTAGTATCTTATACATAAATACATACTTTTCAACTCTTTTTGCTCTTTCTGCCTTAGCATCAACAACCAAAGCAAATTCCCTGTATGTGACAACGTACCGTCAATAAACATTCTAATTCTGATATAAAAATTCTTCCCCTGCATTGCCTTGTACAAACCAAACAAACATACTAAGGTCAGAACCCTTAGGTTTGGATCCTCTAAACATTCGTCTAACAGTTTGCATTTTGCTGCCAAAACTTTCCCCTGGCGTTTTACGTAGCAGGTCAACAATCAGTTGTCAAAGATGACCTTGTCTGGCAAGATCCGCACAACTGAAGGTTTATTTGAATTGTAATACTAGTTATGAAAAACACACAGATCCCACTCCCCAACACTCACTCTGCACTTAAGCCTGTCATCACTGCCGCTGGCGTAAAACACAAGACTGCAGCGCAACTGCATAACATCTCTTTTATTCAGAAACTGGCAAAAATATTGAGGGGCCGATAGCCACGACATTTGGAGCAGAAAAGCTCTCTTCTTTTGCAGGTCAACACGAAACTGAAGGCTGAAAAGTAGAAAACTGCTAAAGCTAAAGACTAAACAAACAAAACTCTAAATAGTGAGTGAGTGATTACTTGTCATTGTGATCACAGCACAGCCCACAGTGCACAACGTCGAAATGTGAACTCATCTGTGAAGGAGGTGACATGGGCAGCACCGGGGAAGCAGTGCTTGGGAACGGTACCTTGCTCATGAGTACCTCAGTGGTACCTTTACCAGTTTGGGTAAAATTCATCCCTCCGTCTTCTTCTTTTCCTCTTTCTTCTTCCAGAACAGTGGATGATTTAGTGTTGTAGTACTCGAGACCTGTCTTTAAAAGTCTCAGTCTTGTCTCGGACTAGAGGCGTATTTGTACTCGGTCTTGTCATGGGACTCGGACAAAGAGGACTCGGGATTTAATTTTTCAGACCAGCCGAGACCATAGCTATATTACCATTAAAACCCTTTGAAACTGAGGCAGGCATTTTGCGATGTTTATTAATTAGTGTTTTAATAACTCAAAATTCCTTTAACTTAAAGCAATCACACACATACCTAAAAATCACAAGACGTAGAACTTTCCGGACATTATATTCATTCCTCAAAATTACCCAAAAGTTTAGCATTTCTTCATTTTCAATTGACCAGATTTTTTTCCTCTTTAATAATGTTAGAGAGTAATCAATAGGGATGAAATAAATATCGAAAAATGTATTATTTGTTATCAAATAATTTTATTCTGTATCCAGGAGGAGTGTTCACTGTTGTTTGTTGAGTTTAACATATGATGTGATCAGTTTGGATAACTGCCTCCAGTGAAGTGATTTCCTCATTATAGATATGTAAGAGAGAAATATTGAATAAATATATTAAATGTTGATCAGGCTTGGCATGTTCCAGTTATTTGTTATGTGGTGTAAAACGTACGTTGGTCCGGTCTCGGCCTCCACTCGGTCTCGTCCCGCCCTGGTCTCGGTCTCGGCCCTTCGGAGTATTGGTCTTGTCTCGGTTTTTGGAAATCTCCCGAATCAATTCCAACACTCAGTTCCACAAAGTGATTTTTCTCAATTAAAAATTCCAAGAAACAGATTTTTATTATTTCTCCACCTCACTTTATGTAAATCACAGTCTTCTTGAAGTCGATACGTGATTCCGAATGACCTTGGACTGAAAAATCTAATCTTTTTGCAACGGATTGTAAACTCTATCATATGTTAATCATTTGGTTGCAAGTATGTGAACCTGCAGCGTATTTGTCTCTGCACACAATAAATCATTTGCATCAGCGAACCCCCATTCAGACCCGCTGGCTCTCGTTGTAATATTTTTTAAAAGCCATATGGCCCTCCCCATTATTATATCAGTGCTCTCATGATGGAGACAACAGACATTTTCCCTGAGACTCTCGGCCGGGAACGACGCAACGTGTCCACAACACACAGATCAAAATCTGAGTTCAACATTAGCTGCCAATTGAGTTACAAGCCAATAACAAAGAGGCCGGTTCTTTGCCAGTGGTGTTTGGATCAGTATCGTCCAAAACACGATAAGGCCGTAATGTTCGGCTCACAGCTCAGCTCGATATTGCTTCTTGATAGGATTTGGATTGTGCCATGGAGGCAAGTCTCATTTTGAACAGATAAGTGGAAGGCATGGGGAAGTCTTTAAAGCTACGCTGCGGACGAGAGAGGTTCATATTTAAACTAAGCCTGTGCCTAGAGCCTGAAGTAAAGGATCACACACTCACATGGGCTGGATGACACACTCACATGTGTAATATTGGCTCAAAGGAATCGCCAGTTTATGTCCGTACCGGTACGACTGAGGTACTCTCGAGCAAAGTGCCGGCCCACTGGCGCTGCACATCGGCTGTCCACCGCTCCTTCAGAGATGGGTCAGATGTAGAGGTCACATTTCATTGTGGTGCACTGTGTGCTGTGCTGTGTTCACAATGACAAACAATTATAAATAATTAAACGATCACGATCATCTTCCCACAAATACCCACAATCAACCTGCACACACACCAACACACAGCGTGTGTTCATAAATAATCAAATTCAACCCTGTGAATTTTAGGTAGACATGGCACGATACCATTGTTTTCATGTCCGATACGATACCGATATTGTAAATTTGGATTTCTGTTGAGACGATGCAAATCCGATACAGAAAACAGTGCAGATACAAAATAATGATTTAAAAAATGTCTGAATACATGACTGAGATTATTCTGTTCTGCTTAAGGAAATACTTAAATACAGTTTTCCTACTAAAACAATGTAATAATTACACACCCACATGTATATGCTAAATTATTTATATTGTCATATGTCATAAATGACTCTTTTAAACACAATTGTGTAATTTAGTGACGCTCCCTAATCCTGCGGCGCTAAAACCATCAGGAACACAGAGATTGTGAGTGAGAGCTGGTGTTGTTCAGAAAATTAAACAGTATAATGGTGTGATTTGTTTTTGGGGTTGTAGTGTGCTGCGTTGCTTGTTCTGCTCATTGTCATATCAATATGTAGGAATTAGTGTGAATGTTGAACAATAAACCAGCTGTACCGCAGTAACACTTCACACGCAGAACCAACTGAGCGCATGTGCATTTACAGATCGGCTCCGTAGATCGGCCCAATGCCAACATTCAACAACATCCATCACTGAGACCCTTAACACCTTAATGGTTGGGACTGAAACTGTGACTGTAATTAGGAAATATAAGTCACTGAGAACAAGAGTTTCTGCTAAATGCCATAAATGTACAAATACACACACACTCACACACACGCACACACGCACAACTATGTGTGCTCCGGACCGAAGACTTCAGAATTTTGGCCAAGCAGCGTGGAGCCAGTGTGTCTAATCCTGCAGGACGGAGTGTATCGCACAAGGACAGGAGTGCAGTGTTCCACGACTACACAACATGACCCAGAGCAAGGATCCAGTCGACTCAAATCAGGAATGAAGCAGTCCGTTCATGTTGTTCATTCCCTCCGCACTGATACCAAACTCACAATTCAAACTCTGTATATTAGCTCGTTTTACACATGAAATCCAGAAAATGATCCTGGACGAGCTGTATCTTTGATTCTGATACCTGGGATTTACCAACAAAACATCGGAATCAGAATCAGATTCATTTACCAAGGATGTTTAAAAATAAACGTACCCAAAGAAATGAAATTAGCTTCTGGTCGTTAATGTGTCTCTAGTGCTCCAGAGTTTGAAGAGTTGAGCGATTCTGACGAGAACAAGTGTGATGAACCAAGAGCCAGCTAGGCGTCTTAGGGGCTGTTTACACGTATGCGGATATTTTTATAAATTTGGGCCTTTAGTTTACACGTATCCACAGAATTCAGCATTTTGAAAAATCTTCACTTTGGACGGTGTTTTAAAAAATATCTGTGCAAATGAAAGGCCCAAACGTATAAAAAATATGCGTTTAAAAAAAAATATATATATCTGCATACGTCTAACAACAGACCCTTAATGTTATGTATGTTATGTATGTATGAATATTAGGCATCATAATGCTATGGTTGATTTTTGTATATTTTTGTGGAACATTCCCCCCCTAAAATTTGCACTACAAGCATCACTGAAGAAACAACGAAAGAAAATACAGAATAGTAAATTACGATATACTCATTCTTTATTCAAACCATTTATATGTACAACAAATATGAGTACCAGGCCGGAGCTCTCTGAGGAAACCAGTCAGTTTGCTTACCCAAATGTTTGGTGCATTCACAGAACACAAGGCGGATTTAAGCTCTGGGCAGACAAAGCATTCTTTGCGGTGTAGTAAAGAGACACACACACAAACTCACACACACACACTCAAACACACCCCAAAATCCACTCTTTTACTCACTTTGTTTACACACACACATACACATGTGCACACATTTTTACAGATGTCCACCCTCCTCTTTTGTTCCAACAGCAAGAAAAAGCTTTCTGCCATCGTTGTAAACAGCAATTTCAGCCTGAGAAGAAAAGCTCACCCATGAAACATGAAGACAGCACACGTGATGATGAAGGACTTGTCAACCTAGTAGTGATGTTAGTCGTCAAAGAAGCAGGGGTAGAACACTCCCGAAAACACGCAGCAAAAATGCTGTTCTCCAAGTGTGTGATGTTTAACACAGCTACTGTAAACATTTATAATTTTATGCAAAATACATGCTAGAAATCCTTCAATTTTTAGATAGATTTCATTAAATATTACACACGTAATCAACGTCTGGAGGATTAGAGTTAGGGTTAGGTTTTATAAGAAGTAGCTTACCAAAAACAACTTAAGAAAAAGAGCATTTAACTGATTTGTGTAAGAGAAAAGTATCTTCTCATACAGTCTTTGGTGATGATGATGATGATGATGATGATGATAATGATGATGATTATGATGACAATGGCTTCCAGAAAACGCCTGCTTTCTCATGAATATAACTTTTAATGGCAACACCAGGGTTCAGTTTAATATCAATAAAATCCCACCCTGTTTTATATGATTCCCTTTGTTCCTTTTCTGCATGCCTCTAAATATGCAAATTTATATAAATATTAATATTTAAAATAAATATTAATACACAATGGGCCTCATTCACCACTACTTTCTGAAGTTATTTCCTTAAATTTGTTCTGAAGAAAGTTGATATTTACAGAGAGTAATATTAGGATTGATTTTTAAAAATTATTCATCATTGTGAACACAGCACAGCATACAGTGCACCACAATGAAATGTGACCTCTGCATTGAAGGAGGAGTGGACAGCGTTATAAGTTCAGTGCTTGGGGACGGTATCTTGCTCGTACTGAGGTACTCATGAGCAAGGTACCCTCCCCAAGCAGTGCACCCCGGGGGCTGCCCATGTCAGCTGCCCACCACTGCTTCACGGTTGGTTGTGGTGCACTGTTTGCTGCGCTGTGCTGTGTTCACAGTGACAAATAGGGCCTGTGTCCACCAAAACGCGTTTTTTTTTAGTTTAATACAAATCCTACGCTAAGCGACTTCAGCCAAAAAAAAAACCCCAATGCTCAGAGCGCTTCAAGTTGAAATCCGTTCAACTTTTAGAACAGCGCTGGGCTCGTCAGTGTCACTTCTCTCTTGCTAGCCAATCAAAATCAACGAAGGGGCGGGACACACACAGTCAAGAACTCACTAACAACAATGGCGGCGTATCTGAAGCAGCTGGAGAAGCTTATTCTGACTTTATTTACAGTTCGAATGCGGCAAAAACCTACAGTTATGTGATCGAACCCCTAATCGGTGGTACTCCCCCAGCTGTTTTCTTGCACGGTTTATCTCATGCAGCCAATCTCTTTGTCTCGAAGACATGCGAGTATCTAGTTCAAACACTGCCGCTAATGACAAGATGTGATTTCTCTCCAAGGTAAAGATAATCTCTTTTATGTCGGCTAAACTACCGATCTTAGAGGAACGCATTACAATGTTTACATGAAGTAGGAACGAACGCGGAAGGAACGTTGATGAGGCTTTTTGTAACTTAGCAACAACAAGCGCTGAGAGAAGCGCCATGTAAAAACGCTCCGGAAGTGAGTTTTTGACCGTGTTTGGTTGTGGACACGCTCAAAACACTTTTTTTCACTTTCAATAAACTCTGTGTAAAAGCGCTCTTCAGCATTCATAGATTTGTAGATTCTCTGTTAAAGAAATGTCAAATTCCTTCTTAACAACGACTGGTGAATGAGGTCCAATATTACCACTGTAAACCATGTTGTTATGATATTAATATACCACACATATTAAGCAATCATGTTATTTATAATGACTGAGAATTCACTAACACACCAGACGAATTCACATTGTTAATATAATCATGTTCAAATACAATTACATTTAAAAATGACCAGACTCGTGGGAGGTTTTCTCAGAGGTTCTGGTTCCTGCATGCTTACAGGAAACATGCAAAAAGCAGTTCTGAAGAAACTGAACCTGAACCAAATCCAGATTGTTGGTCTCTGTGGGAATGCAGCTGATGTTGCTGGTTTGCGTGTTCTGCTTATTCCGTGTGTCGGATAAGAGATGATTCCTCACTGGCATGCAACATCTTAAAAACTCACCAGACCAAAGCAATATGGAAATCATCAAGACAGACTACTGGGACTTCTTAGGTCCACGTTGTGCGTCTGCACACCCTGCTGCAAAAACCAGAAACCATTAGGAAAATATCTGAAAACTTACACACCCACCTACACGGCACATAATTTACACAAATATAAAGAGTAATTTTACATTAACTGTACACTTTTTATACACACACACTATTTAGTCAGCATCTTCAGATTGATGTTTTCTTCTCACCATATACATTAATATTTATATATAACACTTTTGAACCAATAAAAGGGAAAATACAGGCCCTGAGAGCTTGAATCGAAGGCAATGAGACTTCTGTGTTTTTTGTGCCGAGAGCGTCTATTTTTAATCCGAATCCAATGAGCTTAAGCATTCAGAGCGCTAAGTGCCTTCAGCGGAAAAGAAAAATCTGATGGAGACGTTTTTAACCACAGTGCTCAGAGCGCTTCAAGTTCAAATCCATTCAACTTTTAGAACAGCGCTGGGCTCGTCAATGTCACTCTTCTTCTGCTAGCCAATCAAAATTGAGGAAGTGGTGGGACACAGTCAAGAAGTCACTAACAACAATGGCGGCAAATGTGGAGCAGCTGGAGAAACAAACTAGTTCAAACGCTGCCGCTAACGCCAAGATGCGATTACAATGTTTACATGAAATAGGAAGGAACGCCGAAGTGATCGATGATGCTTTTTGTAACTTAGCAACAAGCACTGAAAGAAGCGTCAAGAAAGTGCTCTGGAAGTGAGGTTTTGACCGCTCTCAGCTCAATAAATGTGTTTGGTGGACACAGGCCCTTAAGGTTCTTGAAGACGTCTCACTTTCTCAACTGAAGAAGCTTTTCAGATGAGAGATGAAGCGTCAAGAACCTTTAGAGAGGTTTGTTTGCCTTCGATTCAAGATCTCAAGACCACCAAGTCCTGGATGACTTAGAATCTGCATAGACATATGGGAAAAAATATAGCTGTTAACCACGTGAACCATTATTTATTCTGCATTCCATTTGCCATCGGATCCGAGATTCCGTTGACAAGATTATGTCACATCCGCTAAAAATACAGCGAAAACCGAACTGGATGCGTTCCATTTGCCACAGGAGAGTTGAACTCTTTTTATATATTTTTTTATAACTTTTTATACCTTTATTCAAATTTTCCATCTCAAGTTACTGATCCTGTTCACCTTTCTGTGCGGCTAACTAGGCTAGCATCATCGACCAGCCAATTTAGCATCGCCACTTGATAAACAACACATAACACGGTATTTCAGGTATAACAGGAGCGTAGCAACACGTCTATCGACTACAACAACACTGTTTTATGTACACAACACTAAAGCGCTAGAAAAAATTGAAGCATTTATTACAGTCTTTACACTGAGTAGCGATTCTGGATGCTGAACTCGGGGTACTCTGGGATATTTGGTCAGGTCTCATGTCGCCCCTTCCGGCTTCAGCCCTCGGAAAACGACTAGGAAATGAAGCACCAACGGCAAATGGAATGCACTATTAGTCTTATAATAATTTTAGAATAGACCTATGTATTTTGGGAAAATTTTGGTCTGTTCTAAAGGCTTATTCAATGCCTTTATTGATATTAAAGGCTTCAGGGAAACTGTCCATTTAATTTAGGAGATAAGATCTTAAAATATCTGTTTTTATTTACTGTTAAAAGTTGTTTTGGAGGAATTTTTTCAATGATGTTGACTGGTATAAATACACATAAATAATTTGATTGGTTATATAGTTGATAATTGATAGCCCTCTATGTATATACATAGAGGGCTGCAGTGTAAGTGGGTGGTTGAGTCTGTGGATGTCTTAGATGGAAGTCATTTTGAATAATAGCGTTTGCTAAATGTTTTAAATGTAAATTGTTCTTTACTGTTAAAAGTATCCATGATTTCAGGGCTCCAGTGGAAGGGTGTGGCTGAGTTTGCGGCTGTATTCCAGCGCTGGAGCGTTCTGGCTGGATTTTCGTGAATATTCCAGCACCACGGACTGACTGGATTTTCGGGAGTTGCAGGGCTCCCTCCAGGAGTCTGAGGCGTTGGTGGCCGTGCGGCCGACGGGCAGCTTGGTCAGCAGGGTGGTCCTGCGGATGCTGCTGTCCGAGTCCTTGCGAACGGCGCGCCGAAGTCTGCGGCAGCAGGGGAAACAGCTCAGGAAATCATACAGCAGATGCCCGCTGAACAGCATGTAGATCCAGGGGTTACAGCAGCTGTTCAGACTGGCAAGGAGCGCAGAGAGCGTCACTGCTGTGTTCTCCGAATCTGTTGAGGGAAGAAGGAATGAGAATTTGTGTTGAGAGGGGTGATGAAAAGATGGAGGAGCTTCTATCTTCAGGTCATATGACTTCTTAACCCGGACATGACACCACAACTTTCTAACAGTTTATTATAACTCAAGCTAGGGCTGGACGATGTGACCTCAAATCAATATCACGATTAATGAACATTTTTTTGCCCCGATCGTTCACTGACAAGGTTTGTACTGTAAATATGCTCAACTGTCGTCTCTTTATGAAATAATTTAAAATAAAAATGAAAGGAAACTCACACAGATGTAGTGGCAGACTAGACGGTGTGTCATAACAACACTTGCAGTAATATGGAACAGTAAATGAACACACACTGGGGAAAGTGTTAACTGAATTTTTAATATAATATCATTTTAAAATAATTGAAACAATGGCAATGGCAAGATTAGGCTGATTATTTTTGATTAGTTTTGATTTATTTTTGATACTATTTATAGTATCAATCTTTATATAGTAGGTACATACAGGAACAGCAGACTTTCTTAATTAAAGAACATTTCTTAATAATCCAAAAAATAAGGTCACTCATTCTTATAATTTATAACTCAATAGATAACACTGTACATGAATTTTGCATATTTTGAATAGTTATGATGTAATAAAAGTTCATTTCATTGACAGACTTTCAAATAACATTTTTTATCCACTATTTAAAGTTACTTTAACAATAAAAACGTGAGTTACTTGTATTCAATAAAAATAGATTTTTATGCTTACATATTTTATGTATATGGATGATTTAAAGCAATCATTTTTTCTCAAATACTTTGAGTTTAGTTAGTTTAGATTCGTGAGGTTTTACAATGCAACCAAATAAATAAACCCAGGCCGATTTTAGAGGGAGTTTTGGTCGAAATGCTCTCCACATCTGTGCGCTTTGGAGGAAAAAAATAATATTCTTCACCACAAGTTGAACTCGTCATCATCTACTAAGTTCGTGCGCAACTGGTGCGTCATGGAACACGTTTGTCAAGTTCTGATCTGTTGCATCAATTTATTACATTTATTATATGTCACTGGCCTGTATTGGAATTCACTCTCCCGTTACTGTTAATTCGAACCTGATGCTTTATGTCTATCTTTCGTCTTTAGAAAATGAAGTTTCTGTTTCCCTAAAACAGCTGCATTTTTTAACCAATATATTTACTTGAGAGGTGGCACAAAATCTGAAAGTCTTTACATCTCAAAGGAAGTTACTCTTAACTGAGAATAATACAGAGCCCATAACGTATTATAAAGTGATTTTTTAAAATATATATATATCTTCGATTGCATTTCTAAGGACGTAAGAAAAACACAGACACCACATGGTGCAGAAAACTGAACAAATTAGTTTCCCGCGGTCGCTTTAAATATTGAACATTCGTTTAATATTAGCGATTGGTTCCTTTTCATGATTTTGGAATTCTTGCAATGTCATGCAATAAAATTCTTGTTGTTCTTGCACATAGACAGAGGATTATCGTCAACAGGACTCATTTCCTGCACATTCTATAAGACAACAACAGGTTAATAATTTCCCACTATAATAACTTCTGCGCACAAAAAATCATAAAGTTTACGCACAAGTTGCATAACGAGTGAGCACAAGATATTTCTTTTACGCACAAGATAATTGTGATTTGTATTTTTCTAACATATATATATAGAGAGAGAGAGCACAGCATTTTCAAAATTACTTTCTGTGATGTTAGCTTGTGCGTCTTCGTACGAAAGCCCCTGAAATCAACAAATTATTCCGACTTACCGACCCAGGAGAAGTTCCTATCCCACACCGACCACATCTGCACGATGAAGAAGGGCGCCCAGCACACCACGTAGGCTAAAACGATGACAAAAGTCATTTTAACGGTGCGCAGTTTGGCACGGGAGATGGTGGTGACGCTGCTGACCGAGGCTTTGCCAATCAGCTCCTTACCCTTTTGGGTCTGGCTCTGGTTCAGGGTCAGGCTCAGGTTCTGCGTTTGGGTTTTGTACCTGACGTTTTTCCAGATGCTGCGACAGATGAATCCGTAGCACAGCAGCAGGACGCTGACCGGGATGAGGAAGATGCCCACGGTGATCCAGGTGATGTAGGCGCGAACGCCCCACGGCTCGATGAAGTGCCCCCAGCAGTCGTAGACCTCGGTGCCAGGCTGGATCTCGCTGAGAGAAAAGATGACATATTGTGGAGTGCTTAATAAAAGGCTACAAAGCCAGGTGGAAACGATCATGATGTGGGCGCGCTGCGTGGGCTGCTGCAGAGTCTTCAGCGGGTGGCAAATAGCGATGTAGCGGTCCACCGTCATCATCACCATCATGTAGGTGGACGCGAACATGCCCAAAACTTGCAGATGCTTAACGATGCGACACAAAAAATCCGGCCCGTAGAACCGAAAAGTGATCTCCCAACACAGCTGGGGCAACACCTGGAAGAAGGCCACCACCAGGTCCGCGAGACTCAGGTGTTTGATGAACAGGTGCATGCGTGAACTCTTCTTTTTCGTCTTATACATCGCCACCAGCACGCTCACGTTGCCCACCACGGCCACCAGGAACGTCACGCTTAAAACTGTAATCTCGATTTTGGCTACCTGCTCATTCCTGCCGAACGGGTCACTACCAAATCCGTGGGTGTCGTTCCCGGACGCGGTGCCATTCCCCATCATGTGGATAACCGGGGCGCTCACCCAAAAAAGTGCCCGTTTCTCAAACGGGGCATGGGGTTTTCGGTGATGATGCAGGTTTTGGTGGTAAAACTCCTGTGCAAAAGAAGTGCATAGTCCCGGAGTCAGCTCGGTTAAATACACGTGCTCTTGCGCAAAACAAACAGGGAGCCCTGGAGCGCGCCGAGCACTGGCGTGCAACTGGCCTTTCACACGCGAATCACATTCTCAAATACTGCCCCCACCCCTTTGACATCCCGTTTTTAAAAGGGAAGCCCCCAAAAGTGCCGCCCCCCTCTCTCTTCTTCTTCCTCCTCCTCCTCCTCCTCCTCCTCCTCCTTCTCCTCCTCCAAATTCTCCACTACGAACACTAAGCTGCGCTAATCCGCGCTGAGGGAAAACACACCGAGACTTTTTAAACGTCTGCACAGAATGAAAATGTATTAACAAAAAAACCAACATTTTGTCTGGGTCCTGACGTCCTGCAGAAGTCACCGTACTCTATTTACATGTTTATTATCATTTTTGCCTTTACATCTGCGAAATACTACAAATGAAAAATGTAATACTAATAAGAAACATGCAAATTATACCATTATATGATTATATTGCATGTTTATTACCATTATTGCATTGACATGTATGGTATTTGGTGAACGCTTATCCAGTGCAGCTTAAATTTTCTGATTAGGTGCAGATGGTAATGTAACAGTTAGGAAGTTCACCCCATGATCGAAGTGTCACCGATTTGAATCCCGGACCGGTAAAGGTACCACTGAAGTACTCATCAGCAAGGTACCGTCCCCAAGCACTGCTCCACGGACACTGCCAAAAAGCTGCCCACAGCTGCTTCACGGATGGGTCAAATGTAGAAGTCACATTTGTTGTGGTGTGCTGTGGTGTGTTCACAATGACAAATAATCACTCTTTCACTCATTAATTGCAGGGACAGTCTCAATGGAGAAACTTGGGGATAAAAACCTTTTCAACATTTAATTGCAAGTCTAAAATCAAGAGGAAAAACTCCCTGCGTTCTTCTTCTTGCTCTTCTAGTTTTGAGGAAACGCCTTCCACAGTTTTAACACTCTATTACAACTTTGCCCTGTTCTGCTGTATTGCACTTTTTGGTTGACATTGATCCACAACCAGTTCTGGTAAGGACAGTGATGATACATCAAGCCACACTGATAAATGTATTCAGTAATCAACAAGCTTATAAAGTGGAAAAAGTGTGAGTGATTGTCATTGTGAACACACCACAGCACTGCACACAGTGCACCACAACCAAATGTGACCTCTGCATTTAACCCATCCGTGAAGGAGCAGTGGGCAGCTAACAAGTGCCTGGGGAGCAGTGCTTGGGAGCGGTACCATGCTCATGAGTACCTCAGTGGTAACTTTACCGACTCTGGTTTCGAACCTGCAACCTTCTGATCACGGGGCGAACACCCTACCGTTACGCCACCAGCTGCACTGGAAATCGAACTAAAATGAAAACTAAATTGATCGGACGACACATATTGTGACGTGACTTCATATGGGGCAGTTGGTAGCATAACAGTTAGGGTAATCGCCCTGTGATAGGAAGGCTCCCTCATGAGCGAGGTGCTGTACCCAAGCACTGCTCCCCGGGTGCTGCCCATGTCAACTGCTCCTTCATAGATGGGTCAAATGCAGATGTCACATTTCGTTGTATGTTCACAATGACAAATACTCACTCTCTTTCAAATTAAGCAGGAGGTCTATTTAAAAAATAATAAGAGAAGATCAGAAAATCAGAATATGTTGTCTCATATCGATCGCTGGCTCCTGAATTAAATCAAAGTGCAAATCATGTCGTAGCAGACTTTGTGATAACGTCAAGGTCAATCAATATATCATATTATAATGAAATTTGTGATTTAAACTCCTAATTCCTGTATGTCTGTACATATGGGCAATAACGTGTTCTGAGTTCTAAATTTAGATATAACCACAAAACAGTTTTAGTACCTCATACTGACTGCACCTCATGATTTATGATATTTATGCTGACCGCATAGTCATATTTACTAGTCCTTGTTGATTCCACTCTGCTGTAAACAACAGGCTTCTATTTTTTTGAGTCATGTAAATAAGAACTCATTTTAATTTGTTAAACTTCTTTTTATGAATGTTAATTGTGTGCACAAGACTGGTAAGCTTTGCTTGAATCCATAAATGGGGAAAATAATATTTTATAAAACATGTTTGACCACCTGAGATGTTCTAACTGTACTGCTTTCATCGTCTGTCACTGATCTATGATCTATCGTTCCGTGTGTATTTAATTTTATTCTGGTGCAGGGGAACTGTAAACCGGAATCCCAGGAATGCAGTGTGAGAACGAGTGTGGTGAGTAAAATGGTGGAAAGTCAGAGAGATTTGTCAGATTTTTGTAGCTTTGTGAGGACATTTTTGTATATGAACACCAATGATTTTTTGCTAGGATTTACATCAATTTTTATTTAAATTTATATATAGTTTAAAAAATGTGTTTTGGTTATTGTGGTTAGGATTAGAGTTTGGGTATGGTGTTATTCAAAGTAGTATTATCAGTTGATAAACATGTGTGTGTGTGTGTGTGTATGTGTGTGCATCTCGCGGTGAAATATGTAGTTCCTGGAAACACTGATTGGAGGTAACAAACAACAGGTGTCTACTGAAGCGTAACATAGGGCAGATTCTTGGACACATTTTTGCAAATCAAGTGTTAGTATGATTATAATGTATTGAATATTAGTGAGAAACATATGTTCATATAACAGTAACATGATTTTGTTTACTTTATAATATTTTCATCTTCTATTTCTATCAGGGACAGTAAATGCCAATAAGTTGTCAATATAAACCATAAGATTTTTACAGAAATCATTAAACACATTGTCAAAATCATTTGATTAATCTGTCATGTTAACATACATCTTTCCTTTATTTCATCTTACAGTTTTCAAACCATGTGAGGGAATGGTTTGAAACCCACCAACAAATGATGATGGTGTTCCTGCCGCCTTATTCACCATTCCTCAACCCCATTGAGGAGTTCTTCTCTGCTTGGAGGTGGGAGGTGTATGATTGCAGGCCCCATGATCTAATGTCATTATTGGAGGCAATGGATGCTGGCTGTGGGGACATCACACCTGAGGCTTGTCGGGCCTGGGTGCGGCATACCAAAAGATTTTTCCCGCTTTGTCTCAGAAGAGAAAATATCAGGTGTGACGTAGATGCAATGATGTGGCCTAACAGAGAAGACAGACTGGATGCCCCTTGAGGGACTTCACAGCACATCTGTGTTCCCCCTGCTCTAAACCAGGGGGTGTGTAATTTGGTGCAGGTTTAGCCATGTTTTCTCAGTTATAGTAATTATCTGTAAATTTACAAATGTTTTGTGTTACGTTTTATTCTGTTTTTTTTACTCTACATTAGATTTGAGTACGGATTTACTGAAAAGATTAAAACATTTGCTGATTAAGTCTCGATGCACTGGTGAAAGTGTTTTATTCATTTGTCACAGTGTTGAAGTGATTGACTGATGTATGTTCTGACACGCGTGCACAAGGTTTTGATTGTTTTAGTGGCTTCTGCACGGGTGATTCAGTGTTGGGAGAAACGCATGAACTGTTTTGAGAACTGCTTTAAGAGTGGTGAGAATGGTGTTTCTGATGAGGAAATTGCATGAAAGTGACTGAGAAAAACTGTAAAACAATAATTTATGCAATGTAAATATTTTTTTGAGTTTCCAGTGTTACAGTTTAGATTTGAAGTTAATTAGAAAATACTAACTTATATTAACATAATATCAATTGCTGCCTTAAAGTGAAAGTGAGTGACTATTTGTCTTTGTGAACACAGCACAGCACAGCAGACAGTGCACCACAGACAAATGTGACCTTTGCACTTGACCCATCCATGAAGGAGCAGTGGGCAACTAATAAGGGCAATCCAGAGAGCACTGCATCGGGACGGTACCTTGTTCATGAGTACCTCAGTGGTACCTTTACCGGTCCTGGATTTCAACTTGCGACCTTCTGATCACGGGGTGAACGTCCAACTGTTGCGCCACCAACTGCCCCGAATTGAAAAGTATGTACAGAAACTGTGATAAACTGTGAGAAAAATTAATTGATGTCTCCGTTTTAGCCGTTTGACATGTATAAACCTTGCACAATTTAGAATTCTCTCCCCTGACCTGTACAGAACACAGTATTTGGAGCCTATTAACTACATTGTCTAAAACTAAAAGTTTAACCACTGATCCATCACTAATGAGTTCAGCAGATACACACTGGGTCTTAAATCCTCTCTCCAATGTGAAGGTTTACTTTACCACAGTAAAGCACTTAGCTCTTGTTACTGGAGCAGCTGATACATTATTTTTTAAGACAGCTGTGCAATAGATTAACAGGATGCACAAAATCTTCTTGTGATGCATGAATAACAATAATAAACAGTTAAACTGGTTACGGAAACTGGAACTGATTTTACTTTACTCTCAGTAGCAGCCCACGTGTGGTTTGGGTGAAAACAGGCTATTATTTATAACGAATAAACTCTGAGTTTGACTCTTTTTAAATAATTAACTTTATAAAACTGTTCTACGCACACTTTCTAAAAAACAAGTAATGAGAGAAAGATAAAGAAAGAACTAGTGAAAAAGAAATAATGAAAGAAAGAGAGGGAGTGCGAGACAGCGTGAGGAAGGAGAGAGACAGAAAGAAAGCAAAAAAGAAACAAAGAGAAAGAAAGAGAAAGAATGAGAGAGAGGTAAAGAGACAGGATGAGAAAGATAGAGAGTGAGACAGAGAGAAAGAAAGAGAAAGCAAGAAAAATAAGCAGGGTGAGAAAGAGAACGAAACAAAGTCGAGAAAAAGAGAGAGAAGGAAAGAAAAAAGAAAGAAAGAAAAATGAGAAGGAAAAAGAAGAGGGGTTAGAGAGGGAGAAAAAAGAGAAAGAACGAAAGCTAGAAAGTGAGACAGAGAAACTCAAAGAGTGAGAAATAGAGAGGTAGAAAAAGGCAGAAAAAGAAAGAAAGGGAGGATGAGGAAGTGTGAGAAAAGAGAGATTATAAAAGTGTTGCATTATATTTACACTAAAGTTTGCATAACGTGGAAGGAAAAGTTGAGTCAGAGCAACCTGATTACTGATCATTATTATTCAAATACTATTAACTGAGCACAGGGTTCACGTTACACAGAGCTGTCTAATCAACGTCTGTTAAAGGCCGAGGCTTCATTACTCATTACACCGGCAGAGTGTGAGTTATGAAGCCCGTGGCAGTGCCTGATTGCACAATACGCAGTAAGAGAAATTCAGGAGATTTGGGTTTGAGGTGAATCCACGGCACATAAAAGAGGAGTTAATTAGAGATTTTTACTGATCGGATCTGCTCAGATAGAGGAAGAACAGACATTAATTAACTACCGTGGTTCAATTACAATCTCCTGACACACACCCACACACACCTCACAAAGGTCACTTCAAATTTTCCAAATACCATCATCTCATAACCTTCTCCACACACAGCGAGGTTGTTTTGGTGGCTTGTTTATATACACAAACAGAGATGGAGCATCTAATAAACATTTGATGAGAGCCGGGGCGGCACGGTGGCGCAGTGGTTAGTGCTGCCGCCTCACAGCGAGCAGGTCCTAAAAGGTCCTTTTAGTGAGTGTTAAGTATGGTTGGGTACAGAGTTCGGTACTTTTAAAGGCACCGACCGAATTATGTTGGTACTACCGGATATCGGTTCACGTAAAATCAAACGCTGCCAAATTTCAGTACATTCAGACCATCTTCTAGTGTCATCTATCCGCTCTATTAGTCGCCTCAGGTGTGGTAATATTTTAGTTACGAACTGAATCGGTGGTCTCCTCCCACGTAATGTTCATCTAGAAGATGCCTAGACCTCGTCGCTGACTAGCTAACTGGAAGTTCCAACACAAAGCGGAAGAAAAAAAACAGAACAAATGGGAGGGGGCGTAATAAGGTGGATACATGTCTGTATGTGTTGTGTAGTTATTCAAACAATCATGTCCTTTAATCTGCGACAACAACAGGAGCCCGTAAAATCCAAAAGGTTTGGAACCAAACCGAGACCACCTCTTCAGCTGGGTCTCGGTACGTTTGTTTGGACCTGGGTTCATGTGATGCATTCACTCCTGTCCAAAAGGTCTGAACCGAGGGAGGAAATGAGCTTGGGTTCATTTTAAGCAAACTAAACAAGGCGGGTGTGAATACACCCTTAGGCCTCGTTTACACTGCAGGTCTTGATGCTCAATTCTGATTTGTTGCCTATATCCAATTTTTTTGACCTTCTGTTTACACGTTTTTTTAAATTGTGACCCATATCCGATTCGCTTGTTACACGACGTCATTAAACCGCGATGAAGTACTAAATTGTCGCAGTTTTAATGACGTACAGAACGCAATGCCTAGGAAAATCCGATCTGCCTGTTTACATGACAGTCGCGTTAGCACATATCTGATTTATATCTGATTTATTTCCACATATGAACGAGGCCTGAAACTGATCTCAAAATATCCGAATGCATGCATTTTTTTCCTGTTTACACTGTCATGGAACAGATCCGATCTATCACATATGAGCAAAAAATCGGAATTGGATCACATTTAACTGACAGTGTAAACGAGGCCTTAGATAGACAGATTTTTACAGCACATTTCTAGCTACCTAACACCACCAGTGTATAATATTTTTCTCAGCAATGTGAAGGCAGACATTCTGCTCTCAACACGTTAGTCACTGTGTAGTAAAGTCCTGAGAGCTGGAGACGAGGGACGATTAGGAGGCTAGAGTCATAAGAAACGTATACGGTAGAGATGCCCAGAGTTGTTTTATGACCTCACACAGTAGGAGCTCGGTTTTACATCATATCTCAAGAGCAGCACATTGTTTACAGCACAGCAGCTGCTAACTACAGTGTAGGCTGGAGGAGGTTTCAGGGAATGTTGGTTGATGTGAACTCACACTAAAGTTAGTTGTAGAATGAGTCGTGTTGATAAAAGTTTCAACTTAAAGTTCTAATGTGCAGCAGAGGTGGTAATGACTCTCTGAGCGCTGGCCAGGAGCAGGGTTTGTGTGCGGAGCTCAGTTACTCTTACATTAGTTTCTTCTGCTGGAGAAAACCAGAATTTAAAGCTTGACTCCTGTTGAGGGAGGTCCAAAAGTAATGATTACATCACGGCACTTTCTGGTGAATGTGACGCAGAAACACACACGCACACACAGCAGGCTCACCTCCAGCAACGGCAAAATGGATTTAATGAGAAGTAACGGCGGGCAGCTGAACAGGATGAGGACTGTGCCCAAGATTGGGCAAAAATGAGGGAATGTGTCCGGAACAGTATCTGAAAGAGGGAAGAGAGGGAGAGGGAGGAAAGAGGGAGGAAGAAGGAGAGGTAAAAAGGAGCAATAAATACTTCTCCCAGGTGCTCTCGTCTCATCAGTCTCTCCCACCCACATATCTAATAACCTTGTTACTGTAGGATATGCCCTCTCTTTCCATTCTTTCTGTCCCTCCATCTTCTTTCCACCCTCCCTCCCTTCTATCCTTTCTCTCTTTCACCACAGACTATAATAAACAAAATAATTGCTGTCCAGGTCTCTAAGCAAGGGAAGGAAGACATGGAAAAGAAAGGAAGACAGGGAGGGTGAGAGAGGTGGAGAAAAGAAAAGAGAGAGAGAGACAGGACAGAGAGAGAAAAATTGAGAATTACAGTATTTCTGAATTGCTAAAAATACTAAAAAAATCCATTTGCAAAACCAAAAGTTACAAGTGTACAAACCACTTTATTGATTGAATCACACAGTTGTCATTGACAAGGCACATGTAGCATTGTGGTGCACTAACTCAGAATGGCACAACACAGCCGCCCCAAAAAGTGAAACACAAGCAACACATTGTTGTCATCAACACACAAGCACTCAAATTTAACACACCCAGCCTCTTAAATCAGTAATGTGTTGCACCTAATCAATAATCAGGATTTAAAGCCATGTCAAATCCAAATGGCATGTGTGATTTTCACAATGGAGGGCAGGAGAGAAGGAGGAAGTGGAAGTGGACGAGGAGGAGGAGGAGGAGGAGGAAGAGACAGAGGAGAAACAGGAGGGAGGAAGAGAGACAGAGGAGGAGGAGGAAGAGGAAGCAGGACAGAGAGACAGAGGAGGAAGAGACAGAGGAAACAGAGGAGGAAGAGACAGAGGAGGAAGAGACAGAGGAGGAGAGGAGAGGGAAGAGACAGAGGAGACAGGAGGAGGAAGACAGAGGAAACAGAGGGAGGAAGAGACAGAGGAGGAGGAGGAGGAGACAGAGAGGAGGAGGGAGGAGGAGGAGGAGGAGGAGGAAGAAGAGCCATTACTTGGTAATGAAATTAGAGCAACAATCATACACCATGTTCTGTCTGGCGAATGAGTATGAGGAAGCAGGACTACGTGTTCAACCAAATATAAGCAGGTTCTTCTTGTGGGCCTCCATTGTCAGGGACATTCAGAGAAGAGAACAGGTAAGTGTACTATCATTTGTGGTCCTCAACTTACAGTACAGTATGTACAGTTGTGGAAATCGCCCCTCAGTAAATTACTGTAATATATCTCTAAAATTGGCTCCTTTTCTAGCAGTATTACAGTAAAACTAATAGTAGTACTAAAAATAATAGGTATTTATGTATTGTACATATTTGGTGACATTTCACGTATTAGGGTTTGTCTGTACAATTCTAACAAGAGGTTTTATTTGCTAGAATTGGAAAGACTGCCACATGCCGTGGAAGGAGGGGCATGTTCTCACAAATAGCAGAGACCATTATTGTCATATGGTCTTCAAAATAATCTCATTCGCCTGCGCAGAAATACAACAGCGGAAGTTGAGGAAGACAACGTGAACTTGAAGGAATCAACAGTGTGAGTCTCTCCACACCGACTGCGGTCCTTGAAGCGCTAACCTCCGATAAGTCTCCAAACAAGCTACAGAGCACCACATTGAGAGAAATTGAAAGGGTAAAGAGCTGGGCTTATATCAATATGTACAAGTAAGAACACACAGAGATTGACAAGTGCATCTATTGAGTTACTGCACATCTTTACTGTGTTGAATGTAATGCAGTATGTAATTTTACGTTACTCAAAAATAAATTTTGTTCTTTCATAGAGATTGTTTCAATCCGGATTCCATGGAGAGGCCCTCATGAGTGCATCTTCTGATGAAGCTGGTTTCAATCTCACCAAAGGAGAAGGAGAGGTCGCGAACATTGGTTGGTCAACGGTACATTGCAGAGTTGCTAGCAGCTGGTAAGGCAACGTGATCATAAGCAAAGGCCATCAGTGTGCTACGGGGTTATTCACCGCTATGTGACTTTTAGGGCCTTTACAACACTGCTCATCTTATAACGCTTTGTATGTTTCTACAGGAAGTATTACTGAGACGTGAAGAGAGAGGTGATGAGCAGGCAGAGCATCCCATGTATGTGGTAATCTGGACAATGTGAACTTATCGGTGGTCCTAGAATCCGTGAGTGGTTTGAAAATAACCCACGCTTATAAAATGTGTGCTCTCCCACTGATACCCTACTTCCTTCCTTAATCCCCATTGAAGAATTTTTTTCTTGCATGGAGTGGAAGGCTCCATGACAGAAATCCTTATACACAGGAAAATCTCATTCAAGCACGGATGCAAGTATGTGACGACATTGGAGTGGGAAGCGATTCAAGGTTGATTCGCATGCTAAAGGATTCTTTTCCCCGCTGTTTAGCAAGCGACAGGATTGCTTGTGACGCTTATGGAGGTCCTAGGTTCGACCATGCCCAGAGGTGATGATGCTGAGGCAGAATGATTCCAAGACATTGCTTGGCTATCGATCTGTTGCATTTTTTTGTTTGTGACTACATTTATATGTGTGCAGGATTGTGCAAATACTTCATAATAAATACATTTTTTCCCCTGCTCTGCCCTGAGTGCAGTGTTTTGCATTTATCTGTGTAGTGTGTAATGACTGCTGTGTAGTGTTTATGCATTAGCTGGATGTGTTATCTGAAAACAGTGTTTGGTTTTTGTAAAGATAATATAGTCTGAATCAATTGTTTGATATAGCAAGACAAGTCAAAAGGTTTTGACAGTGTATTAAGTTTGCGATATGTGTTTAAGGTTTTGAGAAAGTGAGAGAAACATTCAAAAAATGTGTTTTAGCAATTCAGAAATACTGTAAGAGAGAGTGAAGGGATAAAAATGAAAGAACTAAAAGAAAAGAAAAGAGGGAAGACTAGAGAGAGAGAGAGAGAGAGAGAGAATGCAACAAAGCCAGAGAGAGAGAAGGAGAAAGAAAGAGGGAGCTCCCCATTCTCCTTATGCACGTTTTAATGTCCAATCTATATGCATAAAACGAGGGGGAGAATGAACTATGGTCGTGTTTTCATGTCAGAGAGTGTGTTGTGGAGAGAGTGAGGGAGCTGCAGAGTTGTGTAATATGCAGTCTGCGTTTCAGCACGGTAATGAAAATGCCAAACCGTAGCGCTGTCACAAAATTAATCAACGCATTTCTCACTCTATCAGAACATTATTTAGACTTAATGAATTGTGGCTGTTATCTCCAAAATTCCACACAAGCATCACAAGCCTTTAGTGAGGGTAGACGTGTGTGTATTCATGTGACATGTTTATTGAGGCCTGAGAAGGCATTATATTGGTTAGTCAACCACTTTTATTTGTCCACACTTTGAAAGGATTAATGAGAGTGATGTAACTAAAAGTTGATCTGTTTCTCCAGAGTAAATCGCTGCCTCATTGAAGCACATCATTAAAACACCTGAAATCATTACAGATTTGACTTTTGAAATCTGGCGCATTTTGTAAATAATCATTTAGCAGAGAATCAGTGTCAGCTCAATCTCGGTCATATGTGAACGGCCCAATACATCTCCAACCAGAAAAACGGAGTTACAGTGTATTCACAATCCGTGTATGATTCGTTCATTCCATATTCAATTAAAAATACAAAATCGGAAATTTAAAAAAATGATTGATTACTGAACGTTTTCTTTGTTAGGTCCGGGACATCAATTGTCGATGAAGTTGAAAGCCTAGGGTTTGCTCTTTAGGTTGAGATCTATAATGTGAAGCTGAAGGGATTTTTGATACTTAATTTCTCCAATTTGTGTGCCCCGGAGTTATTGACGCCTTTGCACTTAATAAGTACAACTATTTCTTAGTTTGATGGAAGTTTTCGGTCCTAAGAAATCACCAGAATATTCCAGAATCAAGATTTCATCTAAAAAAAAAAGTCATTTATTCTGTAAAACTGTACAGATGGGTTTTTAAAATTACGTTTTTTTTTATTAATAACTTCCGGGGCACACAAGGCGGAGAAATTAAATATCAAAATCAAGTTAATCTTTTTTCATGTCATATTTTTGATCTTAACCTAAATAACAAACTACGGAAAACAGCCCATTGTTATTATTATTATTGTTGTTGTTATTATTATTACTAATTATTATTACTGTTATTATTATTTTCTTTATTATTATCATTTTTAATCAGACTAACAAAGGAAAAGTTAAATAATGAATCGTTTATTAATTATCAGATTTTGGATTCTTAATTGAATATGGAAGGAACGAATGATACAAGGATTAAATAACAGGCCTGGCCATTGTCGCTAGCATTAAGCAGTGGTAGAAATAATAGTTTGATAAACACACAACACACACAGAAGTGTATAGCCAGTGCTAGAAATGAGACGTTAACGTGGATCTCTGAGAAGAGCTCTCCTTCACAGTTGTCTTGCAGCACGTCTTCGCTGTTGCAAAATTACTCATATTGTTTTATGCATCATATTGAAAAACTGACGTTTCATCAAATGCACTTGACACTGAAATATTTCTGCAAACGTATATATCTGTATAAACCATGTTGCTATAAGGACACGGAGAACAGCAGGCAAAATCTCCACGATTGTGTTCAGGGCCGGTGTCATGCCGAAAAAGCTTTTTTTTGAAACGGGTGAAAATGTCGTACGACACAGTACATGTAATAAGGTACCATATTTTGCTAAAATACACATATACAACTTACAAATAAATTAAAATACATCGCAGTCTGTGTTTTATACCTACTATTTATCACATGCATGTTGATTGTATAGTTCAAATGAACAAACATAAATGTGGCTATTTTTACTTTATTACACTGTAAGTGTTTTTCAGATATCAGAATATCATAGCAATTGAAGAATGCACCAGAAAACAAGGGGGGAAACCTGCTTTTATTCAATTACTACACTCCAAAACAGAGAACTGCTAGGCATTGAAAACAGTAGGTCAACAACAATGACAGACTTCTCGTTAACGGTAGGCAACTTAACATAACAGCAAAGTAGTGAAACCTCTCATGAAAGTTAGAATAAAATGCCTAAGTACTGTTTATACTGGCGATAACAACAACCAGCAGATGAAACACTTCTTTTCCCCACATTTAGATCCCCAGTGGAATAGTCAGGTGAATCCTGGGAAAATCCCTGCCCACCACCCCCCAAAACCACTACACAGCCCCCGCCTAACTGGATTAGCTGTCCCTGGTGCAAACTCCACCCATCTGCTACCGAAGTCCTGAAATGTGCCGCCGGAGTTGTTCTGGTGGCCCCCTATCAGTAGTTTTCTGAAGCAGGGTGATTCTGAGCATGCCTTGTCACTGCTTCCAGACTGCGGATGGCCAGAGCTGGTAGGGTGCAAGTCACGCACGGAAGAACTCACCACCCTGTTCTCTTGACCAGCCTCACCCGTAAACAACATCTGAAAGCCTCTCCAGTATGGTACAGGGCCCGGACCAATGACTCATCAGTTTGGGTGAAAGACCTCTCTTCCTTTCCGGACTGTAGACCCACCCATACCTGATCACCTGCCTGGAAGTCCTTTCCCCGGGAGCGGGCATTATACACCTGCTTCAGTCGGCAGCCAGCATCTGCAAGGGCCTGTCTGGCCAGCTCATGCACTTCCCGGAGCCGTTCCCGCAGTTGGTAATAGTAGTCCATACCAGGTTTCCCTGCTGCTTCCGGCTCAGGAGGGGGGCCAAAAACCAGGTCTACCAGGGTGTGTAACTCGTGACCAAACATGAGAGCTGCTATAGTGCACCTGGTGGACTCTTGGACTGCTGTTTGATATGCCCATAGGACCAGAGGCAAGTGCGATCCCAGTCCCATTGCTAGCGGCTGCTCAAAATAGCAAGCTGGGTGGCCAGGGTGTGGTTGAAGCATTTGACCAGCCCATCACTCTGAGGATGCAGTGGTGTTGTTCAGGTCTTCCTGACCCCCAGCCGGCAGCAGACCTCAGCAAACACTTCAGCCTCAAAGTTCCGGCCCTTGGTCGCTGTGGAGCTCCTCAGGTGCCCCAAACTGGCAGAACATTTCAGTCACCAGGCATCCTGCAGTGGTGGCAGCACTCTGGTCAGGGACTGATGTGAGGCCTCGGCCACTTAGTGAAATAGTCCATGGTTACTCAAATGTAAAGGACTGTCTTTGCTTCTGTGACAGGGAAAAGGACCCAGGAGATCACTGAAGTCACCCCGCGCCATCGGGCACCCACCCGGTATTCTTGCAAAGGAGCATGGGAGCACTGATTGGGGCCCTTCCGGGCTGTGCAGGTGTCACAACGATGCACAAACAGCTCCACATCCTGGCGTATCCAGGCTACAATAGAAACGCGGACTGAGGCGGTAGAAGAGTCTTGTTGCATTTGAAGTGCCTGGCCCCTGGTGAACCATGGACCAACTGGAGTACCATAGGGTGCAAGAGTTGGGGCACAATGAGCTAGAGGAGGTTCAGACTGGCCCTAGGGGACTGCCAGTGGCGGTGAAGGAGTCCATTGTGACTGACAAGGCTGGCCCATTGCGAGTAGAGTGACTTGGTCTCTGGGTCTAGTGGAGAAACAACTGACCACTCTGGCCATTGGCCCACCCTCAACCATTCCTGAACACAAGACAGGATTGGGTCTTAGCTCTGGTCACATCGAGTTGCTCCAAGTCCAGGGCTCTCAAAGCCAGAGGGCACTGTCACCAGCCTAGTGGGCTGCCACCACTACTGCCTGGACCCTACCACCACTGGCTGCAGCAGTGCTCCGTAGGGAAGCTATCCTAGGGTTCGTCATGTCCTTATTCTCCACATAATCACATTGCTTACATTCTCTGCTACAACCCTGCTTTTATTCAGCACACACTCCAAACAGAGAAGTGCTATTTATTCTCACTTGTAAAGCGATATTGACATTCTTATAATTATATTAGTTATAAGATAATTATATTAGTATCTTGTACATAAAAAAACATTTTTATTTTTTGGCTTTGTATGTCTTGCGCCCAGCCACCAAATCAGATTCCTTATTTCAGACAACATACTGTGCAATAAACTTCAAATTTATCTTGATCTCTGGCTAAACAGCTCAGATGACACTTTTGTTCAAGTTGTATTAGAACATACTTGATGCTATGATCAGTGTAAAATGTAATGACAAATGTTATGTGCAAAAACTTACTTTCATTCATATTTATAGATTTATTATCCTGGGGTAAAACATGGATTGTAATGACCCTGACCTATATTTTATGTTAAATTAAAAGAAAGATTTCATGCCATAAGAAAAAGTCCTTGTTAAATTGGCTCTGAACATGAACAGGTACATTATGTAACACTCTTTAAATACAAGTTTCTCAAACCACATAATGATGTGAGCAAAAGAAATGCAAAATTAAAAGGGGATACATGTTTAGGCAACATTCTGCCAGAATTGGCATCCCCTGTTAAATCTACTGTAGATATCGCTCTGAAACTTGAATAAGATAGATGTAACCCTATCAAGTTATTCAAAATACAATAATTTAATATACAGAAATATCAAATTAAAATGAAAACTAAATTTGTTTGACACTAGTGAAATATGAGTGACAGCATATTCATCGAAAGTTAGAACAACCCCAATGAAACAAATGCTTAATAACACCAGCCTTTAGTTAGCGTTAGTGGGTTAACTTGATGAGGTAAACTCGCTACACTTATGTCAGCTTAAACATACTTGTACAATGAAAAAACAGTCTGCCAGCTAGATTAGTTAAGGTGTACCTTGTCGATTGTGGCAAACTACATAACTGACATATATCAGTAAAAATTACCAAACAAGTTGCCAGAGATGTTTTTCTATCAACGCGCAGAAATCAGAATGTCTTGACCAAAGCAGAAAGAAAATGAGGATCAGCACAGGAGATGCACTTGAAAGATGGCTAAGATTTAGCCAAAGTTGGCTAACTTGTATCACCACTAGACATAGGGATGAATATTCCAAATATATTCAGATATTTTCAACAGTTGTATAACATTAATCATGTTGGATCATTGCAGCCCATGTAGGTGGGTCAAAGCACTGAATTGTTTGAGAAACAAAAACAGTCACTTGTGATGGCTAACTTCAGCATCGTGTTACGCTGAGACAGTGCAAACATTGATTATGGCAATACCAAACACAATTTTGAATATGACTGCAGTATCAGTTTTGGCCACAATCTTACATATTGATCCTTTAAGTATTATTGGATGTTGGAAGCTACCTTTCCTCCATAGCTTGTTGTATATCTAACTACTATAGTAAAACAGGAGCTTGGCTGTGGCTAACTTTTTGCATGAAAACGTAAAACCCAATTCCTTCTGTAATCGCAATCTGCTTTTTTATTTCAACACATCTCTGATACGGTCAGCTCAAAAAAACTGTCATTACTCTCACTCCCTCTAAGTCCACTCTTCTTCTTTAGTCCCAAAGATTTATTCTCCTTCTCTTGTGATGTGTGCTGTAATCAGGCTGATATTTGAACTTCAAAAAGCCGTCAGGGTTTTGATGAAAATATGCAGCACGGCTCTCAGGGAAGATGAGAGGATGAAGTCCAGAAAAAGAGCTGCAACCTGCACGGGAAGTGCCAGCGGGGAGGAATCGCTCGTCTCACACTCAGTGGAGCGTGTGCATGTGTGTGTGTGTGTGTGTGAGAGAGACACTCTAGTAGGGTAGAGAGTAGAGAGAGAGGGAGTGTATAACTGTAGATTATAAGGCAGAACAATATGACAATATGATCAAAAGATGATTTGTGACTTTCATAATACACGCTATATTAATCCTTTACAGTCATATGGGGGACATTATTCACTCTACATGTGTTCTCACAAGGTTTAGGTTTTAGTTTCAGTCTTTGCCTTTTTGGCTTTTGCTCTTCAAACTTTTTAGAATAAGAGAGAGGGGGGAATGTGTTTTTACAAGTATTTACCACTTTTCCTTTGTAATGCTTTTTCTACAACTCCCTTGGCATCAACAACTTACTATTCATTATTGTTAACCCTGATACAACGAAAGGAACCTTTATTATCATCTTAGTTATACACAGCTATATACATAGAGACAAGACGATATGACTTGAGTCTCCATGTACAAAGAAGGCACATAGAATATATAGTACATATATAAATAATTTATAAAACGTAAGGTAGAACAGCACTCAAGTGGAGAAAATTACTTTTGTGCATTAAATGTGACCCAAATGCAACACAAATTGTGCTGCGTAGCTACAAAACATATAAATCAAGTTGATAATGCACATGCAAATACGCTGCAATTACAAAGATGCTGCAAAAGTTCAGAAAACACAATGCAAGCGTAACGCAACACAATGCAGGTGTAACATAACACAACGCAAGTGCAAATACAATAAGTATAACATAACATAATATAAGTAATAACATAATGGGTAATAATATAAGTGGAGTTATATAACAATGTAAGTGTACAAATACAATGTAAGTATAATACAACATAATGTAAGTGTAACATAATATAAGAGTAATATAACATAATGTAGTGTAATACAATACAATGTAAGTGTAATACAATATAAGTATAATATAACATAATATAAGTAATATTAACATAATGCAAGTGTAACATAACATAATGTAAGAGTAATAATAACACAATGCAAGTGTAATACAATATAAGTATAACATATAATACAAGTGTAACAACACAATGCAAGTGTAACACAATATGAGTATAACACAACACAATGCAAGTGTAACACAACACAATGCAAGTGTAACACAAGTATAACACAACACAATACAAGTGTAACAACACAATGCAAGTGTAACACAACCGTGTAACAACACAATGCAAGTGTAACAACACAATGCAAGTGTAACAATACAAGTATAACACAACACAATGCAAGTGTAACACAACACAATGCAAGTGTAACACAATATAAGTATAACACAACATAACAAGCAAGTAATACAACATAATGTAAGTGTGGCACAAAATTACACAAGTGTGGTACAACACAATGCAAGTGTAATACATATAAGTATAACATAACATATATAAGTAATAACACAATGTAAGTGTAATACAAGTATAATAACATAATGTAAGTAATACAAGTATAACATAACATAATGTAAGTAATATAATATATGTAATATAATATAATGTAAGTGTAATACAATACAAGATAATATAACATAATATAAGTGTAATATAATATAAGTATAACACAACATAATACAAGTGTAATAATATACGTAAAGTGTAATACAAGTGAGTAACATAGATAATGTAAGTGTAATTAATAACATAATGCAAGTAATACAATACAAGTATAACATAACATAATACAAGTGTAACACAACACGATGCAATGGTAATACAATACAACACATGAGTGCAACATAACCAATCAGGACATTACCGAAAATGCAAGTGTGATAAAATAAAATGCAAGTGTAACGCAAGTGTAACAACACTACACACGTGTGATACAACAAAATGCAAGTGTAACACAACACAATAAGGGGTTACACCGCTGCTGTATATTTCCATATTATGGCATTCCATGCTGCCCATATTATAATTATGTACAATTAAACCCGTGGCAATAATTTATATCTCAAATATAAATTTTCACTCTCTGGTTTCCACCCATTTACCACTGAACATTCAAAATCCATGAGATCTCCCAAAAATAGTTACGATTTTGCGTGAAAACTAAAAGAGGTAAAAATATTTGGTTTTGGTTGATTGATGTTACCAAGTAGGGCACGGGTTATTGTGTTATGTCAATTAGCTGACCCTTGAAAGATTGTTATTGTTACAGATCTATTCCATGAAAATTGAACAAAAATGCTGTCAAGGGTTCAAAATGATTGTTGTACAACAGATATCAACACTTTTGTTGGTTTTCGTGGCTTTATGGGGAACATTTTTTACAATTTATTCAGTGCTCATAAGAATTTTTTTTAAATAGAAAAATATCATGTTTTATGAAAAAATAAGATGTGCTTTTGGTTACTGGGGTTAGGATTAGGTGTAACTGTTGTATAATAATAATAATGATGTCACAAAAGGTACCGAGACGAGTGTGCTTTTATTTAGCATATCAAAAAATATTCATATCTGCTTAAGAGTGACCATGGACTGAGACAGATTCTGCTCACAAGTCATACTGGCTAATGCATTTTATTTGAAAATGAATCTTGAGAATTATGTGTCTTAGTGTTTAAGATAGCTGAAGGAGTTTATCTCAGACCTGAAAATCAATGTTTTGGTCGTGCATATCTGTATTGTGCCATGGTTGATAAGTCAAACACAAAGGAAAACAAAAAGGCTTAAGAAACACTATATTATTTTTCTCTTTGTGTGTAATTTCAAGTGTGTATGAAGCTAGGACTGCTTTCATACCAAACATTTATCACCCCAAAAATCCTTGAACTCATCCAATCAGAGACTTGCCTGTGTCACTTGAAGCGCGGCTGTGTTTTGACTACTAAAGTGTTTTTGACGCTTGATTGAAGAGCTGACATCAGTTAATACCCAAGACAATTAATGCAACACGCTGTCAATAATACGTAAACACACACACAGTTATGTCACTCTGAATAAGCTGTAGCAATTTGTCGTCTCCAAAAGTACACACTACCTTTATCGCTGATGTTTTCATAGCAAGCGGTAGGTTTTTAAAAATGTCCTGCTGTGTTTGTGACACCGTCAGAAATGAGGTCGGTAAAAACAAGATTCTGGGTGAACAAATGAAGAAAGCTGGTGAGTTTAGAGCCAAATAGGGCTCGAGGCTGTTGTTGTGAGGGTAGCTTGATGGCTCGTCTGTCAGCTGTGGGTTCAACTCCATCAATCAAAGAGAAGCGGATCAGCGTCGGACAGCTTCATGCTTTTATCAAAATGTTTGGCGAGGTGAAGTATGCAGGAAAGAGTTTCTCAGTCTTCAAGCCAAACAGGACTGTGGCTGTTTTTTTTGGTGAAGAATTTGTGTAATTTAGAGCTTGTAGAGTGAGGGTTTAACATATCCTTGATGCACTGAGCCGTCACAGAGGCTGCAAAGTGTAACCTTCTCGGCCCGAACCAAAACAAAAGTCACAACGTGAATGCAAAAGATTGCAAAGACAAAACAAGTACAAATCCACAATTTGAATTCGAAAGCCATGGCACAGGTAAAAAAGCTACAAAACAAACACTAAATCCACACAAGTTAAAAAGCCACAACACAAATACTGAAACTACAACATGAACACTAAAGCCACAACACAAATACTGAGACTACAACATGAACACCGAAACCACAACACAAATACTGAAACTACAACATGAACACTAAAGCCACACACCATTACTCGAGACTACAACATGAACAATCAAACTACAACACAAATACTGAGACTACAACACATGAACAATCAAACCACAACACAAATACTGAAACTACAACATGAACAACACTAAAATACAACAAATACTGAAACTACAACATGAAATCAATCAAACCACAACACAAATACTGGAGACTACAACATGAACAATCAAACCACAACACAAATATCGAAACTACAACATGAACACTAAAATATAACACAAATAATTGAAGCTAAATGAATTAATTCGAAGCCAATAACACAACACTGAAACTTACAACAAGAACAAAATACCGAAGCTACAACAAGAACACTAAAGCCACAACACAAACAATACTGAAACTTACAACAGAACAAATACCGGGTTACAACAAGAACACTAAGCCACAACACAAATACTGAAACTACAACAAGAATCAAATACTGAAGCTACAACAAGAACACTAAAGCCACAACACAAATACTGAAACTACAACAAGAACAAATACTGAAGCTACAACAAGAACACTAAAGCCACAAATCCACGCACCCGATTAAATATGAACAATCAAACCACAACACAAATACTGAAACTACAACGTGAACACCGAAGCCACAACACAAATACTGAGACTACAACATGAACACCGAAACCACAACACAAATACTGAAACTACAACGTGAAATTGACTAAAAGCCACAACACAAATACCGAAACTACAACAAGAACATTAATACAAATACGTAAGGCACAGCACAAATACAAAAGTCACAGCAAAATACAAAAAATTCAATACAAACGCTAAAGCCACAACACAGATTAAAAAAAAAAACTACAACATGAATACAAAAGTAGGAACACAAATACTGAAGCTACAACACAAATAATAAAGCCACACCACAAATACTAAATACAAATACACTAGCTGGCTACAGATAAACTCATAGCAACACTGCTCTCATGTATTTATATTGTTTTCTCAATTTTTCAATCATGTAATAAAGATATTGTAGCACAGATGTAAATTCATTTACATTACAAATTCACTCTCTTTACTTGAGGCATTTGTCATTTGATGCTGCATCTCACTTCTTCCTCTCTCATCTCATCTCCTTTCATTAATGATCTTCCTGTATCTATTTTATTATATCTCCCATCCTCGGTTTCAAAGAGGTCTTCTCTAGATCTGATAATCCTCAACCTGGAAGGTCTGGTGCTCTTATCAAGATTTGTAAAGAATGTGTGTGTGTGTGTGTTTGAAGGCTTGTATTTAGGGGGTTTGTGAGGACCTGTCCTCTAAAAGATATGAAAAACTGAGATTTGTCCAATTTTATGGCTTGTTTGGCACATTACGTGTATGTGAGGCTCTCATAAGGAAAACCACATTAGACTTTATGTGAAAAACTAAAAAAAAAATTACTTTTATTTACTAAGATTAAGATTATGATTAGGGTTATTATTTATCCATGTAGTTGCTATGGGAGTCTATGGACAGTGCTCACTAAGATGGCAAGACCAAGACTGTGTATGTGCTTGAAAAATGATGTAGTTTAGATACAGAAGTTTAAAAATCTTTAGGAAAGTTTTTACTCACATTTGAGGAGTAGACCAGCAAAAGCTCAACATCGACTTCATCAGCTTGTATCTCTTTTAAAAGTGATGGTCCAGTGATTCTGGCTGCTGCTCTTATCCGTTAGATTGAAATTTCCAGTTGATTTACTGTTACGACATGAACTGACAATAACGCAGAGAGCATCAGAAGACCTTCTGAGTCTTAAATCTGTCAGACACAATCTGTGTGTGTGTGTGTGTGTGTATATTTCATTTTGGGGAGCCCATAACGATACGACGAGTTAAAAGATGCAGATAAAAGCAGTAGATACTTTACATGTTTATGAGTAAGCATAAAACAAGACAGATTTACAAAAGTATGAGTGTGTGTGTGTGTGCGTGTGTGTGTGTGTGTGTGTGTATATGTGTGTGTGTGCGCATTTGTGAGAGAAAGAGAGTGTGTTTTTCTGATCTAGACGCATTTTGGAGATAGATTTCAGACCTGCAGATTGTACTAAAAATCCATCTTTCTTACTCAGCCATCATAACCACAGCTACTGTGCCTGCACACATCACAAACATGTCAGTTTTTCAGGTGCTGAGAGGACACGCCTGTAATTTTATACTGCTGATTTAATTTTTGGGAAGATATTGTTGTTGTTGATTGCTTTCCTTCTTCATTAAATTTGACAGTTGGTTTTCACCTATATAAATGTTGGTTATAAGGAAGACTGGAAAAGCATAAAGTAAGGGGTCTATTGTTTTCATTGTATTGTTGATGTAGCACAGATTGATGTATCATCGCTGTCGGTGGAAACCTCGTAAGTCAATTATTGTTCATTTTTATTTTTTGTCATAAAACATTTCTATAGGTCAGTCTTTATATTGGTGTAACAGTTTAAGACATATTTAACCAATGAAAAGTGTTGAAAACCACTTGAGACTATATCCCAATATTTTTACAAATTTGTCGTATTGTTATCATCGTAAGATTGAAAAATCGTAAGTCGAACCATTGTAATTTCGGGACCATCTGTATTTTAATAATGTAATGTCAAATCACAACAAGGTTTCAGTGACATTTCCGAGGTTAGAGAGTGTTTTACTTTGCCACTAGTGAAAGATAAAATCAAAGGTTTACGTCTGTGTATTTTGTATAAATATGGCCAGAAAATTCTTGCTTCCACCTTGGCCAACAGCCACCTTGTAAACAGCACACTGTGATGCTGCTAGCCACTTCTCCCAGATCAACACTTTCCAATCACAAACACCAGCTAGTTGAAAATCCACATCTTTGTAAAGAGAGAAAAAATAATAGCATTTTTGTTTTGAAACAATATAACATTTTGTCTCACAACATTGCTAATTATTTTGAAATTGAGAAATGTGTTTATTTGTTTGAACAATTTCAATGTGTATGAGAAAACATTTGTTGAACACCCATCACATGGTTGGCTGCTCCATTGTCTCTGAAGTCAGCAAATCTGACTTGGATACCAGGCAGGAGGCGACGGAGGCTTCTCTGGGGACCTGGACGGGAACCCAAAGGTGGTAGAGGTGTCAGGGTGGTCAGAAGGTCGTCGGTTTGAAACCCAGGTACTCATGAGCAAGATACCATCCCCAAGCAGTGCTCCCTGCCCGCTGCCCATGTTAGCTGCCACTGCTCCTTCACAGAGGTGTCAAATGCAGAGGTCAGATTTGGTTGTGGTGCACTGTGTGCTGTGCTGTACTTTCACTTACTCCTTATACGTATATGAAACCTTATATATAAAACCAAGAACCAAACGTTTGGACAAGTGAATGTTCATTAGGTCTCCTTTATTCAACTTTTGTATTCACTTTGATGGAATAGTCACTGGAAAAGCCAGTGTTTCAAAACTAGCTTGACTACAAATAGCTAGCTTCAATCTTCTCAAAAAAGAGTAGCTCGTGGTTTATTGTTTATTTAAATAGTTAGTATCAGTGCAAATTTTACTTAGCTGCTCCCCAACATTGACTATAAACTATTCTACAGTAGGACGTTTTGACAAAGCAGAACATTGAAACACTGGCACTGTTTTGGGCTGAAAAGTGGCATTCCCCTTCGGTTTTTGCTAATATATTTTTCGTATTAAATGAATGTAAGGAAACTAAAACAGCAGCAGTACAGCAATCATTCATCAGGAAAATTCTGTAGCGTAGAAACAAACGTGTGTGTGAGAGAGAGAGAAACACCTCAGACTGAAGGCATCTGTGCAGGTTTTGGTTTTAATCTCGCTTCAGCAAGATGTTACAGGTTATCAGATTTAGGTTCCTACAAAGTCCAAGAGTTGAGGAGGTCAAAATCATTTATAATAGTAACACTAGCCAAAGTTAAAAAAACGAAAAACACACACACGGTGAGGTGTGTTCCAGCAGCTGATGTGTGTGTGAATGTGATAAGGTCCAGGTTCTGCGTGTATGCTGAACACAAACAACAAAGATAAGCGTCCATACAGTCATTATTCACAACATACACAAAAATCACTCATTCATTTATATCTTTACATCTATATATACCACAGGTTTAATAAAAAGGATCTTACCATTTTACATTTACAGCATTTTAGTAGACACTCTTATCCAAACAAACCTCCATTTTACTTTTTTCAGGGACCAGTCACCCTGAGAGCAACTTTGGGGTTAAAGGTCTTGCTCAGGGTCCCAGGTCATACACTGGTTTAAACCAACAACCTCTTGGCCCTCTTGGTTAGGAGTATCCTAAACACCAGTGTTGGGAATAACTCGTAGCAAAGTAACTAAATTACTAACTAAATAACTAAATTACCGTAGGTAATGAAATAACGTAACGCATTACAGTTTCATTTTTAGTTCATTCTGGTGCCAGGAAAACTGCCTCCAGCTGAACGTCAGCAAGACGAAGGAGCTGGTGGTGGACTTCGGCAGGAGACACCGTGACTACAGACCCCTCACCATCAACGGTGCTCCAGTGGATAAGGTGTGTTTTTTTAAATACCTTGGTGTCTACATCACTGAGGACCTGACATGGACTGAACATATTAATGTCCAAGTCAAGAAGGCAAGGCAGCGTCTGTACCACCTGACCTACCATTCTGGCGCTGTGGAGAGCATCGTCACACAGAACGTCTTGTCCTGGTACGGGAACTGCTGTGTTCAGGACCAGAAAGCCCTCCAGAGAGTGATCCGGGCAGCAGAACACTACTGCACGTCAGCTCTCCCTTCCCTGCAGGACATTTACACCAAGAGATGTAGGACCAGGGCAACTAGGATTGTTAAAGACTCGGCTGACCCCGGAAATTGACTTTTTCATCTTCTGAAATCAGGCAGAAGGTTCCGCACCATCATGGCCAAAACAGAGAGACTCAGGAGGAGTTTCTATCCTCAGGCCATCCGTCTTTTAAACAAGGACATGTCTTTTTTCTAAATGTCTAATTTGTCATTCCTCACTGCCTCTTAACTCCATATTGTTATGACCATTATACTTCTGCCATATTTCACTGTCCAAACATTACATGCTCCTTGTCTGTCTGCTAAATGCTACTGTGTAGCATTCACTGCTCACTGCTGTGCAGCTGCACTCGACACTTTAAAACCACTCTCATTGCACGTGTTATCTGTCTGCAGATTTTTGTACTCAGGTTAACTTATTGTAATATAAGAAATAGTTCAACCAAGGAGACCATCCAGTTTAGATTGACAATTTTTTATTTGGCAAAACAATATTGTCTTTAATGTGTATGTGATAAGTTTTGGAGGAAGCCCGTCACTTGGTCGTTGGTTCACTCATCTCTGAAGCCGGCAGATCTGGCTGGGAGACCAGGCAGGAAGGCGAAGGAGCCTGCCCCCGGACCTAGACGGGGAAATCGAACAGCTGTAATGACAGAGAAGAAGGCCAGATTTACTGCTTATATATAAAACCAGGAGTAACGTGATTGGACGCACCGGCGCTCATTAGGTCTCCTTGTTTGAACTTTCGTATTCACTTACATTTTATTTATCTTTATTCTATTCCCCTATCTCCTTATTTTAGTTTAAGTTTAAATTTGTATATTGTATCTTTTTTTTTTTTTTTTTTAATGATATATTTTTTAAATTCTTTGCCTAAACTGCACAGTCAAAAGAGCTGATCAGGATACATTTCACTGCATGTTACCTGTATAATTTGCATGTGACAAATAAAGAATCTTGAATCTTGAATCCATAGTAACGCCCTGCGTTATGAAATCAAATGTATGTTGATTATGAAAGGAATATTAATTGTTCTGTGTAAGTGTGGACGTGAATTGATGAATGATACCGCACTGTTTTAGTAAGTGGTGTCTCTAAACTGAGTTAGTTGCTATAGAGATTGATGTGAGTCAAATGGAGGAGAGAGAAGAGATGGAGGAAGGCACAGGGATCTTCGACATCTGGGAAAACTGGAAATTATTTTCAGTTTATTGCACGTAAAGACAAAAATATTTAATTGAAATGCAAGCTGTGACCAGGTGAGAAACTCCTTTCAACTCAATGAGCAACCTGTCCAACCTGGCTTATCTTGAAAATTATCTTGAAATAATCTTCAAAAGTTTCTCTGTTTTTAAAAATTACACCCAAAAGAATCTCAGTCGCCTCCACATGGTGAGATATTCAGCTTTTTAACGGTTCATCTCTAGTGTAAAACGCAGTTTAAAACTTTAATGCTTAACCTTTTGCGACACACATTATATTTAATAAGTGTGTGTCTATTTGTGGTTTGAGGAGAAAAATAAAATGTCTTTTTTGTTATTAAAGTACCTTTTGCCATTCTACTTTGCTATAAAACAAAAAAAATACTGGCAAAGCTACAGAATTTAAAAAGTAACTTTACTAATCATCAGCTACTGAAAAAAGGAGTTATTGTGACGTGACTCTCGTGTGGAACGCCATCTTACACAAAAATGTAGTTCTCTCCCAGAAATGAGTTAAAAATGATTTATAGGACAAAAAGAGTCCAAATTGACTCAAAAATTCAGTATTTCTTAATTTTCAATTAATGTTTTCCCATTTTATAATGTTAGAGAATGTTCTTTCATTCATTATCCGAACCGCTTAATGTCAACCTGGGCCATGGGGACTGGAGCCTATCCCGGGAATTTACGGTCGCAAGGCGGGGACCAACCCTGGGTAGGCGCCAACACACCGCAGGGAACAGAAACTCACTTACAAAATCACACTCACATCTTACGGGGCCAATTTAGAGTTGCCAATTAACCTATATCACATGCTTTTGGACTGTGGGAGGAAACCGGAGCACATGGAGAAAACCCACGCAAACACGGGGAGAGCATGCAAACTCCACACAGAAAAGCCCTACGGTCGTCCCCAAGGTTCAAACCCAGGACCTTCTCGCTGTGAGGCGGCAACGCTAACCACTGTGCCACCGTTAGAGTTTAAAATAAATACAGAAAAATGCATCACTTCTTGTCAAATAAAATACTTATATATCCGGATGGATTCCAAATTTATAAAGAAGTGTTTCCACCTGCACTAACCTTATTGTTCTTCACAGCACTTTTATTATGTCTCTACATAATAAAACCTCTGCAAGTCAATAAAACTGACACTGTTCTTACTATTTCTAGTAGTTATATCTACAGTTTCAAAACTTTTATACTACATAAAGCTACAAAAAAAAATTCTACAGGCGCAGATTTGTTTTCATCAGACATGGACTGATTTCAAGACTGTCAGACTATGACAAATCGGAGTAGTGCGGGACGTCCTTAACACAACAACATAAGGCATAAATGGCTAACTTCTACACACACACACACACACACACATTATAATAAGCCTAAAAACAAAGGTATAGAAAAACACCCCAAATTCTCTCAGCGTTACGTTAGTAGCTTTGCTAGTTTTAGCTAGCTTTCTAGCTTAGCGCCAACATTGTTTGCATATACACCATGTGATGGACAGCAGATACTCTCTCATGGTTCTATATTGTCTTTTTAATTATTTTAATTAAATAAAAAAATATTTTTGATGACTTTTTTTTTTTTTTAAATATTGCTAGTAAAGCTATTGCAGCAAATTGGGAACCTAGCTTATTTTTTCACATTCTCTTCTTGAGTATTTTGTCATTTGGTTGCTGCCCCAAACTTTTTCCTCAATCTTTATATTATAAAAATGAATATATATATTTTGTTAGGAGTTACAATTCTGATAAAAAGACATGAAGAATTCTAGTTCAGTTTTTTTACCTTTTTGAATCAAGCAGCAAGAATCTTGACACATTTTGTCATTTGATTACTGTCTCCAGTGTTTTCCTCTTATAAAAAATTAACAAACCTAGCTTATTTTTTCACCCTTTTTTCTTGAGGATTTTTATAATTTGACAGATTTTTCTGTTGGTTCTGTTTGAGGACTGTTAAAACAAAAAAACATACAACTTTATCCAAAGGTATACGCTTCATCACGGCGGCTCTTAGCAGCAAATTGAGGCGACTCCTTCAAATGGAACCTTGGTGTAATGTTTCAAATGGAATCTTCACCTGACCATTTCAAACGGTGTCTTATTATAGGTTGGCAGAACGAATCGCCACGCTGAAGTGTCCACATTATCGACCAAGTTCCAGACTTTTATGGCTCGTCCTTTATAAGACCAGGTCTTTCAGCAGTCCCCGGAAAAATAGGCTTACCGCGAAATAAGCTGAACAATTTGATGTAGAGAGTTGAAAATGAATCCTGAGTGGTGATTTATGGCCAACATCGGTATAATCTGTGCACAGTTCTGGGTTTATTGCTCACATAAGTATCAAAAGACACTTTGGGGACGACACAAAAAGTTCGTTTTTTATTTTCTTTTAGTGTTAAAATACTTAGTGTATGTGTGTGTTTCCAGGAAGAGATCGATTGGAAACTGGAGCGTTCTGAGAGAAATACTCTTATGGGAAGAGGGTCCAAACCTGCTCACAAAGTTCTTCTCTCTTACAGAGTTTATTTCCAATTTATCCCAAATTGGAGTTGGAAGTAAATTCTGCCAGAGGGCAAGTTTCCTAGACCACAGCTGGTCAGAACTGCTACTTATAAAACTCTCAGCAAGCGTTACTGCTCTTGTGAGACTTTGGCAAATCTCACTTGTTGGCAGCAGGTTTTGTGGAGGTTGGGCATTATAAACTCACAGATTATTCATAATGCAAAAGCATGCAATCTCCACTCAGAAAGACCCCAAAGCCGAGCTGGGGTTCAAACTTAGAACCTTCTCGCTGTGAGGCGGCAGCGCGAAGCACTGACTGCTAACCGCATGCCGTCTCGGGTCGTGGGTTGTCATACCTGGTTGGTGGTGTAATGGTAGGGCGTTCGCCCCGTGATCAGAAGTTCACAAATTCGAATCCGAAACCGGTAAAGTTATGACTGAGGTACCGTCCCCAAGCATTGCTTCTTGTTAGCTGCCCACTGCACCTTCACGGATGGGTCAAATGCAGAGGTCACATTTTGTTGTGGTGCACTCTGTGCTGTGCTGTGGCGTGTTCACAATGACAAATAATCACTCACTCAATTATGATCAGTCATCACTTTATGACTAGTGACAGCTAAAGTGAACAACAATAATCCCATTGTTATACTAGCATCTGCAATGCTTATAGTTATAATTAAAAGTAACTAAGTTACAGCCAAGTTTTACTCTAATATTTAGCTACAAACTACAGAGAAAAAGCAGCTAGCTACATCAAATACAAGAAGGAATCTTCCTCACCAAATAGGCAATTGGAAGTGTAATGGTTACTCTTAGAAAAACACATTTTAGTGGCAGGGTTAATTTGTGGCAAACAGTGGATTTTGCCAGAATACGTTGCCATAACTTTGCCATCGCCAGCTACTAGTAGCAAGCTTGCGGCAATGTTCTGGCAACAATGACAAGTTGCCACTAGTGATGAAAGTATTTTGCTAGTGCTTTGCCAAAACAATTTGCCAGTAACAGACAAACTTGTAACAAACATTTGGTGACAAATTTGCCAGGTGCATAAGTTTTCTACCAAGTTTGCTAGAAGTCCACCACAAGTTTGCTAAAATATGACTGCGAAAAGATTAATGGTTTGCCAGACGGCTAAATTTTTTGTAAGGGTAGGGAGTGATTGGAGCTTTGCTGGTTAAAGTCCCGAACTGCTACAGGTAACCCAGAGATACTCATAAGCAACCGTCACCGGCCGCTGGCAAAAAAAGTTGCCCTGTGCACTGTGTGCGGTGCTGTGTTCACAATGCCAAATAATCATTCGCTTAAAATAGACGTTCTGATTCAGGTGCCTGTTCCAGGTCTTCGCAAAGATCCTTGATTTGTCTAAGGTCCCGCATCTTTTCCACAAACAATCTTTTATTCTCCATAACTTCTCTTGCATCTTCACTTTTAGTTTTCATAATTCTTAGTGTGAAAACTAAAACCTTTAGATATTTTAATAGATCTGAACAAAAAATTTGTAGTTTGTGCAAGTTTTCTTCAAAACGTCAGCTTGTATTGGCCACTAAACTCCGAAGTCCAGTGCGTTGTGAATATTGAATATTTTTAAATCTATTTTTCTGATCCAAAGCTCAACATTTAATGATAATTTCCCATAACTCACTTATGATATTGCCTCAAAAATCTAGTGCAGTAAGTCGCCTTGAAATTGTGAAAGTGAGTGATTTTTTGTCATTGTGATCTTTGTCTAAAGATCATTTCCCATACAGCCACTACAGCATCTCATGAAATCACAATGTTGATGTCAATCCATATACAATAACTCATTTTCCCAGCTCTAATTTTCTAGCTTGTGCAATGTATGTCATAAATATGGCATACGGAACACAGAAAGAAATTTTCTCTCTCTCCAGCTTAGGGCTGAATTGGGACTAACTGCCTTGTTCACATTAGCACAGCATCCAGCAACAGGGCGAACTGTTCCCACATTGTGTACAGCTTCTGTTCCAGCTGTGTGAATCCCAAAATTAGCCTAAAGCTTGATGTGACTTGTTTGCTAAGTGAACCTCAAACTGTTTAGCAATTTTACAGTGTGCAAAAAAATATTACTATCTGTCTCTCACTGGCCAGTAATGGCTTTGCACTCGGCGTGTAGTACGCTACATGTTGCTTGAAAAATGACTTTCCATGTCATGTGTGCTGTTCCACATGTGAAACGGAGCCCCAGGCAGCCATTTGTGATATCTTTTCCGGTCTGTAAGTTGTAGGAAATCATATTTGTAAAAGTGAATATCTGAAGCAAACGAGTTGGTGTTCAAATATACAACTTCTAGTCATTGTGTCTCGTCTCTCTGTATATTCATATATAACTGGGATAACACTGAGGTTTACTTTATATTTGGATATATTTATAAATATCTATCTATATACAGTATATATACAGTATATACATCAGACCCTCCAGGATTTTGTGATGTTGCAAATGCAACTATTAACGCAAAATCAGCCAATCTCCGCAAATTCGTTACTACAGTGCATTTTTGACCAAGTCCCGCAACTTTTACACAATTTTGGACCAACCATTGTCGTTTCCCCCAAAACTTTAAGCCATATGTCAGTGAACTCACTTCCTTGTTGCTTCTAAAAGATGCAAGAAATGTGTATGATAAAAACACCTCACATTTACCAACAAAAATAACTAAATGATTAATGGTTAATAAAAATAATAGTGGTTAATTGTTAAAGAATCATTCTAAAGGGGGACAAAATAGCAAATTTTTCCATAACTTTGACTTGCTTCCGCAACTTTATTGCAACAAAACAGCTAAAAACACTGCAACTTTCATCACAATTTTTTTGAAAAGCTGTGGCAAAATCAGTCATTTTAGGCCGTTAAAGATAAAGATAAGTAGTTAAGTGAGCAAAATATTGTCATGACCTGATCACCAAAAGATAAAAAATCTTTTCAGCGTTTTATATAGCTGTACAAATATACAGAGAGACGAAACAACGTGGCACCAGTTTCCACAGGGTACAAAGAAGGCACATATATAAACGTGACTCTGCACGGCAAAACCAGTCGCTTGTCGCAACGTAGATTTCCGAGAAAAACAACCGTTTATGTTGCGTGGGGTAAAATTTTGGATTTTTTGTTTTTAGTGTTTTGAAACAGTGGAAGGTCTATACTGTACTGTTGTGAATACATTTCGCTGAGAAACTTACCCTTTCCATCCTAAAAATGTCACTTTCTTGAGGTGAGGAATTCAATTCCAGCAGAATGTTAAAAGTTTCTGTTTTGACCGCTCTACTCCAATATTTACTGTAAATCCACTGGTTGACTAGCGTGAAGATATTTCTCCGGAATCCATCTCCGTCTCCCGAGTTCAGTTAACCTAACGCAGGTAGGCTATCCGTGTGGCTGTGAATGCAGCGTAGGCTAGCGTAAATGCAAACGTAGCCGCGACCGCACCAAGCGTCTGTGAGTGCTACGGCGATAGTCAACTTCAAAGGCAGATTTCTCCGTTTCTCACTTGGCGTGACAGGAGAAACCCGACTCCTTTGAATGTTGATATCTCAGTCATATGTCGTCCCATTCATTCCATATAGGTATCGTTTTGAAGGTTGATTTATGCCCTTTCATGAAAACATAATAACTCAATTTTGCAAATTTGCGCTAAGCGGCTGGTTTTGCCGTGGAGGGTCACATATATAGTATAAAATATAAAGTCTAAACTAGAGATAGAAAATGTGCAATGTTAGTTACATGAGACATACAATAATATGTGCAAATATTGTAACAGCAGTCAAGTAAAGAAAAAAAATACAACTACAATACTGGAATGTCTTTTACTGCTGCATTCAGTGCCAAAGCCTGTATTTGTTGAAGTATTTCTTAATTGGAGCAGTTGGTAGCGTAACAGTTAGACAGCTGGCCACACGATCTGAAGGTCTCCGCTTAACTCGCTTAACGCTTAACGGTTTGTAATGTAATAGCTAGGGAGTTGGCTCCGTGATTGGAGGGTTGTGGGGAAGCTGCCCACTGCTCCTTCACGGACAGGTCAAATGCCACATTTCATTGCGGTGCACTGTGTGCTGTGCTGTGTTCACAATGACAAATAATTAATAAAATAGTTCTGTTCTGGAATTCTGTTTTCTAAAACAAATTCCCTCATTTGGTCAGCACATGACTGTGTCAATGTGGGTCACACATGTAAACCTAGTTAAAAGCTGGCAATAGCAGAAAGCGTACAGAGTGTAAAAACTCAAAATCTGAGGCCTTGCATCACACCACACCATGTGTCATTAAAATATCGATCTCTCGAACATTCACAAACGTTCTTGGAAGCATAAAGCCATCTGGCAGGGTATAATTATGATCACGGCGTTTGTAGTCAGCGCAGTTTGGGAGTAAATGAGGTTTGATTGAACATTGTTGATGTGAAACATCTTTTTGTGTGTTATGAAACTGAGTAGGAGGCAACAGGGGCAAACTTTACTGCCAGCTGCCGGCTCATTTACTGTAGAATGAAATATCACATGTGTGAAGCGGATGTGGAGTCGCGTGTTGTGTGCAAGTCTGCTTCGGTTTTGGGACTCAAGGGAGCTGGAAGTTTGTGCAACAGCAACAATGAAAGAGGGTTATTGGGACAGAGATTGCGCCATGCACTTGTTGACCACAGATTTGTTGTTTTTTTTGCATGTTGGTCACGAACATCCGTTTTTAAGTGTTGTGTCTAATCCCTGCTGCTCTACAGTAGAGATTCTGGAGAATGTCAAACGCTCTTCTCTGGAAATCTGTTACGCAATGGTGCTTATTCATCAAATGTGTTTAAGAAGAAGTTTGGTCTTAGAACTTTTCACAAAGATTCTGACCAATTACACATTTCATCGCATATTTCTTTGCACAAAACATTATCTACTTGTTTGTTTGTTTTTTTGAATTCAGTTGTATTATATTATTATTTAACTATTAAATGTGACCCCGCCTGTGAAAACCCGGCTAAAATCGCCAAATCTAATTATGAAATAAAGAGCGTCAAAGTAGTCATAGCGAAAAAAATGTCAACAATACGCCATATGAGTTTATTGCAGTAAATGATTATGTACTGAGGTTTTCGGATATAATATTTGAAATGTAATTTCTAACAGGATAAATTGCGAAATTCGTGATTTTATTCACCTTACGTTTCCATTTTCCACCGGAAAATAGCGGAGGTTGGCTTCGTAAACATTGCTTTTCTAACGTCTTTGGGATTACTTTATGTGCAAAAACAACTGGTGATTTGGGTGTTATTCTGTTTAGGAACTACTGTTCTATCATTATAAAGTGCATACAGACATTAAGATCAATGTGTATCCGCAGCAGTCACGTCAGGTAAAGAGGAGGTAGAAAAACTGCGACTTTAGCCGCTTTCTGTGTGTGTTGCTTTGTGTCACTGTGTACATCAGAAACACTGCTTTGTTTTCGGTAGATGAACGTTTTGTCAATCTAACCAGGCTATTTCATCGACATTTTAAGCTTGGTATCTCTCAAAAAAAACAAAAAAAACGACTTCGACGCTAACTCTGAGGTAATTTCAATAATCGAGGAACAGAAGGTAGCCGAGTGTTTAAACATGCTTTTTCGCCATGCATATCATAATAAATAGACCCATTTTCCAAAAGTATCAGAATTTTTCCATAAATGTGTCATATATCACTTGAAATGGGAGAATGTAAGCTTTAATTTGGTATATGACACACAGTCAGGATAATTATGGTTCAAAGATGCACCAGTGTTGAAAATATGTGTGTTTTTACATTGAAATTTCTCAAAAACCTGTTTTTCTGAGCCTGTAATTTGCCAAATCTTTGACATGGCCTTACTTGGTCAGTATTAAAGATATCAAGGTGAAATTTTCAGAAAATGTTCTTTAAATTATGTAGAATTATTTTATGTATAAAACAGATTATTGTGACCCGATATTAGGCATTTTGCCGATTATCGATATCGATGTTTAACTTTGACCATCACCTACTGTGGTTTCACTGTCGTCTCTTCTCTCTGTGCCGTTTCCTCTCGACTCGCTGCTTCATTTAATGTCCTGCCCACAACAGTCTCTGATTGGCTGTATGTCACACGAGAAGTAGTCAACGCTGAAGCCTTGTTGTCACTCACACCACACTCACACATGAGCGCAGCGTGAAGCTCCGAGAAGGAGAAGAGGAGAGAGGAGAGTTTCAGCTGAGCTTGGTGTTTGTAAAATGTAAAATTTTGACAGAAATGTTCTTTTTCTTTGCATATCGGTTTCAAATAGTTTTTACTTTAGTTTTTTTCGGTCGAGCTCTAGTTCTTAGTAAATCGGGTTTTAAAATACACCCATCTAAACTTCCATAGTCGTTTTTTTAATCCATGAACTCTATCATCAGTTATGTTATATTTTGTTGTCTTAATCTTTGTCATTTTTCCATTTAAAAATACAATACATTATTAATATTCCTGTTACAATATTTGCACATTATTGAACTCCTCACATCACTAAACTGCACATTTTTATCTAGTTTAGAGTTTATTATCTAATAAAGAGTTTGTTTAGAATTTTGATATTAAACTACTGCAGATTTTATGCACATTTAATGCAAAAAGACAACTGACACTGAAACATGACTCTTTTTCTGGGAAATCAGCAGGGCGTGGCTTATTTTGCTTAAGCAGCTGTATCTTTGGACTGCTTTGGCCTAGCTAGAATCAATGGTGCCAATTGAACAATAGGGGGCGCTATAAATGCTAAATGCTTATATTTCAAGAACTGTAAGTCCGATTTTGCTGAAATTTGGTATAAACTATCAAAACTAAGATATGGAAGACTATACGATGTTGCTAGTCAAACAATGGGGGCGCTAAAATGCTACATAAATTAATCCATTTTGATTCACTGACTCCTTTTTTTGATGCTTACTGCATCAGATGCTTTTGTGAAAGTGAGTGATTATTTGTCATTGTGAACACACCACAGCACAGCACACAGTGCACCACAACCAAATGTGACCTCTGCATTTGAACCATCTGTGAAGGAGCGGTGGGCAGCTGAAATGGGCAGTGCCTGGGCAGCAGTGCTTGGGGACGGTACCTTGCCAATGAGTAACTTTTACCGGTTGTTGGATTCGAACCATTGACCTTCACTTCCTTGTAACGCCCTAACCGTTACGCAATCAACTGCTTGTGCTGCTTTTTTGCGACTTTTGCTTGGTTATTATTATTATTATTTTTATTGTATAACCTATTTACTAATATACTTAAGAAAATATTGGTAAACGAGTCCCAATCATAGTGTCTGTGTGAGAGTGTGTGTGTGTGTGTATTCTCAGTGCCTATATCGTGCTTCCCCTCCAGCATGTGTAAACGCAGGACTTGTGTTCCGTGCTGTGCTCTGAAATTGGGATGCTTCTGGCCTTAATCACTTCTTCCTCCAAATGTAAACCTTCTTATGTCTATCACTGGAGTTCGTGGCTCTTAATGAGTTCCACATGGAACCCGGGAACGTGATTCTTTTGTTTTGGATCGCTCTTGGGTGTTTAAAGTGCTGCACGTAATATATAGTTATATGTAATTTACACTGCAGATGAGTGATTTTACGTGTTTGAACAGTAAAGAAAAGAAACCGTCATGCACTTCCGCAGTCTTTAAGCTGTTTGTTTATGCAAGGGACTCCTAAAAATACTTTGAGACAAATTTGTAGATGGATGAGAGATGGACAGAGCCAAACTAATGCACGGAACTGTTTATAAAATGTTGGAAAACATGCGATTATAAAACAGTTTAAGTAAAGATGGTTCATGATGTTCTTTTACTCCTTATTGTTGGTTGGATTCTGGATGAACTGGAAAAGAAACCATCTTCCAAAACAGAGCTAGAATGGATATTTATGGGAAAAGGCCAAAATCAGCTTTGTGTTTCTTCTTATTTTAGTAGAAATAAGGACACAATGCACAAATTTGCTTTTTTATTTATATTGTTCAGATAAAAGACGATAAGCAGTGCCTAAAAACATAGTTTCCTATCACAGAATTAATGAGAAAATTTATGGTTTACTCACAGTTTATCTCATGTCATCTTATTGAAATCCAGATGTGAAAATTATGGTGATTTTACATGATTTTAACACTCCAGCAATTAAGTATCAGACAAAGATCTTGGCTCAACTCATAGCGTATCAGGCACATGGATTTTATTAATCTAATAATACTTGTATTTGTTTCTATGTTATAAACATTCAATATAATAAACAATGTCATATTACATCACGTATCACATAATGATTAACAGAAGGATGTTTGCAGCTAGTTTAAGAGATGACTTCAGCAATTGAGTGGAAAGAGTGTATTTTTTTATTTCATTATTAATCAAATTTGAATGTCTAATATTAACAAATGTTGCATATTTGCTGTTATTATAGCATGTTGCTCAACACTCACAAATGGTTTCAAGGTGGACATGGTTCAAGCAAAAATATAATCTGTCAAAAGCTGGGAACTGAACGTATGACTCAACAGTTTGATATTGAAACTTTCCGACTGAGTCATTATTAAAATTGAAATTATTTTTCCTCAAACACACAACCATACTCAGCGAAACGTGGTGAAATGTTCGGAACACAACAGTGAAGAAAGATTTTAAAAACAATTGCTAAAAAATATATATATATATAAAAAAGTGAATATACATGAGCATCATGTTGGGCAAATTATTTCTAAAATGTAATAGATTGCAGATTACTAGTTCCTGTAATATTTACAATATTACGGTTTCTAAATTGTAATGCATTACACGACTCCTGAATTACTTTTGAGTTACTTTCACCAAAAGAACTGTGGAAGTAGGACTCTAAGTAGCATTCTAAAATGCTAAAATGTAGCTTACTGCAGTTCATTCTACATCCAGTGGAGCACCACAACTCCTCTGACAATCTCCTTATTGGAATGCTTGGGGGATGTTAAGGCATGGACAGTGCCTTGGCCCTCCATGGGAAGGGCCAATGGGTGAAATGGGATTTAGCTAAAGTGTGTAGGAAATAGCTCTTTTACTATATCTACATGGGGTGCAACGGTATTCGGTATTGTACCGAACCATTTGGTACGCCCTGTTTGGTTTGGTACACTCAGGTGAACCGCGATAGTTTGGTACGCCCGACATTAAACTACAATTCTTTAAACGTGGTCAGAAGGAGTCCAAATTGGCTCAAAACTACTTTTACAACTACAAGTTTTGGTTAATTTTTAACCAATTTGGCCTCATTTTGGCCTATAAAATGAGCTGCTTTTGGCGTTCCTGGGAGAGAACTATATTTCCCACAATCGCCCACACGCTACTTGGAGCCGCATCACAATGGACAATGGAGCGATGGACAGACGTTCCAGAATAAATGCTGAAAATCTCATCAATTGTGAGTATAACTCTGGTTGTGTGGTTGTTGTGGTTAGTGAAAAGAATTAAACGAGGCTTCAATTTTAGAAAAATTGACTTTTTTTTTGTAAACAAATTGAGTTGTTCGGATTGCACAGATTACATCAAACAATTCCCTTTAGAGCGGCTTTTAAGTGGCATAATCAACTTAGAAGTTTCTTAATGGGGTAAATGGTTAAGTGCCCTTCTCTTGTCCATTTGGAACAAAGCCGAGCAAGCGGGAGCATCTCTTAGGGCACATATACATAATTAGCCAGTTAGCATTCTGGTGTGAGTGTCCTCGGCTGGCCTGTGATCTATATTTGTCACAAGGTAATTTCAGAATTGGAGAGCTCTTAGGTGATGCTGGAGACGGGTGAAGAGGGCAATGAATAAAAGATGTAGAGAGACAATACCACCGCTGCTGCTACAAAGCAGTAGAATCAGCTCATGACATTATCACAGGATGTAAAATGATCTTATCAATGGTTCACACAGCAGGGGAAGTGCATAACGTTGTTTTGGGTTTCATGCAGGATGGATATTGTGAGCTCACAGATTATTCCGTAATTCAAATTCTAATAACGGCTTGTGATGCACTGGTGATGTTATGCTCCAATAAGCTATAACAGTATGGCCACTGACAGGTGTGCAGTATATTAAGCAGTCAATATTTTGTCCTTGAAGTTGATTTTTGGAAACATAAAAATGAGAAATTGTAAGAATTTGAGCTAGGGCTGGGCGATATCACCTCAAATCCATATTACGATTAATTAAAGATTTTACCTTAAATATAACTAATGAAAGATTATTTTGTTCTAGGTTTTTGGTTGTTTTGATGACTCACTGATAAGATTTATTCTGAAAAAATGCTTAATTAAATCTGGTGTTTTTCTATTGAAAGTGTGCGTATCTTATATTTTATATAACATTTGACTGGAACCAGGATCATCATCGCAAGTCTCATCTAATCTCTTTTAAGGAAAGATGGCTCCGATCCGATATGTGGATGAGATATCGGACCGATAACGACTCAAAGAGCTGCGTCGGGTATCGGTGGCAATGGACCGATCTATGAAGCCGATCTGTAAACGCACAAATCACAACATTATACTGTTTAATTTCCTGAACGACACCAGCTCTCACTCACAATCTCTGTGTTCCTGATGGTTTTAGCGCCGCAGGGTTAGGGACGTCACTAAATTACACAACTGTGTTTAAATGACTAATGTTATTTTAGATGTTATTTTAATAATAAATAATTTAGCATATACATATGGGCGTGTAATTATTACATAGTTTTAGTAGGAAAACTGTATTTAAGTCAAGTATTTCCTTAAGCAGAACAGAATAATCTCAGTCATGTTTTCAGACATTTTTAAAGCAGTATTTTGTGTTTTCTGTTTAAAAAAGACTCAGAGACTGTATCGGATTTGTATTGTATCGGCAGATATTCAAATTTACAATATTAGTATCCTATCGGGCATTTTTAAAAAAGTGGTATCGTACCATGTTTATTTTTATGTCCATTACACAAGAAGAATGACACACTGCAATTTACCATACACAGGAATCTCATAATGTGCACAAATGCCAGTTAGTGTTCATAATAATTTTCTATATATTTCATATTTTTGAGATTTGGTTTATCATAATGCTTCTGTCATTTGTCCTGTTCTGTTGAAATTTGGGATGATTCAGGCTGCATTTCACTCACTGCATGCTGTATTTGTGTAACTTATATGTGACAAATAATAAATCGTGAATCTTGTTAGTGTATGCTTAAGTAAACACACAAGGGACATGGGTGAATAACAGTTTTGGAAATGGTGGGAGTGGTATTTGCACTTCATGCTATAAACATTCCTGGCATGCATGCATATCTATAAATGTTGCAGCAGATTTAATAAAGGGAATTTTATTCATCATATGTAACTCATACACGTCCGTGCCTCCGAGGATCCCTTGCTAACAGATTTCTCATTGACTTCCACAGTATCATACAGGACGTGTTTCATATACAATGATAAACAAGGTTCAAGACGTTGCAAACCACCACCGCAGCATCAATTACACACGATACTACCCAGTGTACACATACTGCACGTGTCTGTTCTCAGACGGGAGTTGCGCTGTTCTGCTTTTCCTCGTTGGTTTCCAGTCTCAGATCCTTTAATCCTCAGAACTTGTAGCTCTGCAGTTTTACCAAAGGACTGAGCTCGTTAACAACTTGGCTAATCAGGCCTCGAACTTGTCAAAGAAAAGTCTGGTTTTGCTCCACTTTAAAGTTTAAGAGGGATGTTGGATGGAAAGGAATGATGAACATAAAACCAGAACTAAAACCAAAGGCCATGTGGAATGATTAACTATTCTGTTTGTGGTCAGTGGAGTTTGTTCTCTCTCCCTCTCTTCTTCCCGCTTCAATGGTCAGTGTTCTCAACTACCAAACCACCAAGGAACTGAGGATCAGATAAAAAGTCAAATGCTACAAACTTGAATGACAGTTTCCTAGTTTTCAACACCATACTGCACAAATTTGCACAAATTCAGTCTTTGTCTTGCTGTCCATATCCTAGTTAATACTGGAAAATATGCAAGCATGCGCAACGTCACATTGTACCTGTTTTTGTTTTGTTGTATTATGTTGTATTTAGATTAGGTGTGTAAATTACAAATGTCATCACGGTTTGATGCTGTATCGATTCATTGGACAATGATTTGACGTCTATCAATATCGCAAACTTTGCAACGATACCATTCCGATTTACTCAAATGAGACAATATCATATGCTGATTTAACATTATTATTATTATTATTATTATTATTATTATTATTATTATTATTATTATTATTATTTATTATTATTATTATTTATTCCCATTGTTGTTGTAATTATTAAATCACAAAAAGCAACTAAAATATAATTTGATATTTTTATTACTGAATTATGGCTAAACAAGCTAATTGGTTTGATAAATGTCATGCATCTTATATTGATGTATCGTTACACCCCTGATATAGACATTTATGGGCTTACTTAAATTGTGCCTAATGTAATTAAGATCCATTTTCATTTATTAATTAATTCATTATCTGAACCGCTTAATCACAGTCAGGGGTCGATCAGTTTGCCTCATTTAGTATCATTGTCTAATTCCTTTTATATTTCTTTATAAATCCACAATGGGGTCTGAGTGAAACATTATTTCAAGACACTGTGTTCTGTCAATAAAGATCCTTCTCTCTCTGTCCTTGCTGTATGGGGGACTTAAATGATATTCCCCCAAGGACTTTTTTGGTAGGACTCCCAAACATATTGGTCCAGCTTCAAATTGAAAAAAATCTGACTTTAATAAGTAAAAAGATTCTGCAAAAAGTTTAATCCCGGCTGATGCAGAGCTGAGAAAAAACGTCCGTGGCGCTCGGCACAATATGCATTTAACCCATAATGAACTCTGAGGCCAAGGAATAAAACTTTTTAATCTCCTCCCACATGTGACTAGAAGACTCTTTGGGGGTATTTAGGGATATAGATTAGAAAAACTCTCACAAACTCAACACTACTGTTAAACGGCTTCTATAAACTTATGGTGCTGAACAAAACCACTTGAACAAAAATTTTCGTAAAGCTAAGCAGATCTCCTCATTACGATGGACAGTTTGTATAAAATAAATAGATTTATGACATGTGATTAATAAACTATGTAAATCCTATATAAAAAGGGTTGAAACAACTCAATCGAATTGATGGTGCTGAAAATAAAAACCTGACATGTGAAAGTGAGTGATTATTTGTCATTGTGAACACACCACAGCACAGCAAACAGTGCACCATTGACCCATGCATTTGAGGCAAGCTGTGGGCAGCTAACAAAGCAACACCCAGGGGAGCAGTGCTTAGGGGCGGTAACTTGCTCATGAGTACCTCAGTGGTACCTAACTGTTACACCACCAACTGTCCCCATACATACTGAGTTGTATATTATTATGTGTTTAAATGCTTAAGAACAAATATGAAAACAATTAAAAATATTGGGGAATGGGCCTCATTGTAAAGTTGTCAGAATTAAATATAAGACATTTAAGGGAAGTTTTATGTTCGCGTAGTTGTTATTCTAAATTTTCCTATTAATTTCCATTTATACAGCAGATGTGTTTCAGTTGAAAATGTCAGCTATCGCTCTCCTAAATTAGTATTAATCAGTATCAGTATCTTCATTGAAAAATCATATCAGTCAACCCCTAGCCTTGACTATTTTTGTGTGGTTTTCTGATTAATTAAACCTGCTGGAGCATTTCAGACATTTTTACTGAGTTTGGCGTTTGCAGGTTTTATTAATACTGTGTCTGATTTGTGTAAATGATTTGTGCTCACGCCTGCATTACGGAGACAGTCTTTCCAAAGAGGTTAATGTGGATAACAGCGGTAAGATTATGGAGGACTTTGGTACTTGATTCGTCTCCGCTTGTCTAGATTCGTGCCTGAAACAAGCAACATCACCGTGGAGACGTTGGTTGGCTGTTAAAACACGTTTTGGAGGCAAGAGTGGCTTTTCGCTCATACTGTGTGGTTTGAACAGCTAAATCCCGCCGAAGTGCCTGCAGGAGAGCTGATGAGGCTGATAACATGAGACTCCTGAAAGCCCACCATCATGAGCCCTGATGAGAAATAGCACTCCTGAGGTGTAAAGCCTGAACATCTATCTATTTATCCGTCTGTCTGTCTGTCCCTCTATCTATATCTATCTATCTATCTATCTATCTATCTATCTATCTATCTATCTATCTATCTGTGTGTCCATCTATCTATCTATCTATCTATCTATCTATCTATCTATCTATCTATCTATCTATCTATCTATCTATCTATCTATCTATCTGTCTATCTGTCTGTCTGTCTGTCTGTCTGTCGGTCCATCCGTCGGTCCATCCATCTATCTGTCCGTCCGTCCGTCCATCTGTCTGTCTATCCACCCATCCATCCATCCATCCATCACATCCATCTATCCATTAGGGATGAAATGGTTTTCAGTATTTTACTGAACCAGTACGCTCTGTTCGGTTCAATACACCCAGGTGAACACCCAACATGAGTTGTGCATGCATTCTCAAGGGTTAAAGTTCTTTATCGCTACGACAGATTTCCGCCCATTAGACTCTAGCTGTGACGGATTTCTGTCAATCAAACACCAAGGCATATCTGAGAAAAAGGCAGATCCATGAGAATTCAAATGCGAGCAGCATGTGGGGGCACATCGCCAACGTATTACAGTTTTTCTTGATAGCTGAAACACATTTCTTTACAGTTTTTCTCAGTCGCTTTCATGCAATTTCCTCATCAGAAACACCATTCTCACCACTCTTAATGCAGTTCTCAAAACAGGAACACAGTCTCCCACACAAATTAGCATTTCTCATCTGACTTTGACAATTCATCAAAACAGTTCATGCATTCATCACTGAGAGTTACAGGTTTCTCGCTTGCTTTGATACTGTGGTGCAATGCATTACTGTCATCAGTCAAATCATTTTAAACTTCTTTCAGGTATGTAGTAAAGAGTAAGGCCAATCACACACTGTCAGTGGTAACAATAAAACTGGTCTTCAATTGAAAATAAGCAGAATTAGAGAAGAATCAGTTGAAACAAAGAGAAACACATGTTCACAATCTTATATCACAGGTGCATGCCTCTAAATTGCATTCACACAAGCAGATATATAGATGCTAGGGGGATTGTGAGGGCCAACATGCCATGCTATGTTGTGATTTGGGACAATGTACGTTTTCACCATTCAAACCATGTGAGGGAATAGTTTGAAACCCACCAACAAATGATGATGGTGTTCCTGCCGCCTTATTCACCATTCCTCAACCCCATCGAGGAATTCTTCTCTGCTTGGAGGTGGGAGGTGTATGATTGCAAAAAAGTCAAAGTCAAAGTCAACCCATGATCTAATGTCATTATTGGAGGCAATGGATGCTGGCTGTGGGGACATCACACCTGAGGCTTGTCGGGCCTGGGTGCGGCATACCAAAATATTTTTCCCGCTTTGTCTCAGAAGAGAAAATATCAGGTGTGACGTAGATGCAATGATGTGGCCTAACAGAGAAGACAGACTGGATGCCCCTTGAGGGACTTCACAGCACATCTGTGTGTAATTTGGTGCAGGTTTAGCCATGCTTTCTCAGTTATAGTAATTATCTGTAAATTTGCAAATGTTTCGTGTTACATTTCTGTTTTTTTTTTCTCTACATTAGATTTGAGTACGGATTTACTGAAAAGAAAACATTTGCTGATTAAGTCTCGATGCACTGGTGAAAGTGTTTTATTCATTTGTCACAGTGTTGAAGTGATTGACTGACGTATGTTCTGACACGCGTTCACAAGGTTTTGATTGTTTTAGTGGCTTCTGCACGGGTGATTCAGTGTGGGGAGAAAAGCATGAACTGTTTTGAGAACTGCTTTAAGAGTGGTGAGAATGGTGTTTCTGATGAGGAAATTGCATGAAAGCGACTGAGAAAAACTGTAAATTAGGTCTCAATTTCCCAAAACTCTAAACACAAATTCTTAACTGCTCATTCAACTACTGAAACTTCCACTGATCAGGTCAAAAACAAACTCTCCACTAAAAACCATGTAATCGTACATCTGAACCAAAGTCTGCCTTCAGTAATCACACAAAAGGCATCAAATACATATCTACTACAAACCAGGAATTACACACCAGCGAGCTCAGTTTAAAACAATATAGTAAAAACCTGTTACTGCAATGAATAATGGTACTTATGGTACTTTCCTCAGAACAAACTCTTTTCATGACACACATAATATAAAGACACAACACCTATGCATTTGCGTAATTTTTTAATTCTGTGATGTACTGTAGTTATAAGCCGAAACCGAGTGAAAAAGTAAATCAACAGTAAAATATGCAACGGATAAAGAACATAGAAAGCAGAACATGAAATTACCAATATCAAATATCAATATGGCATTGAAAACATTACTGTAACAAAACAAAACAAAAACAAACAAACAAACACGTTCATCCTGAATCAGCGTCCCTTCTCTGGTCTGGGTCATACCATAAATTCTCATCAACATCACAGGCAATGTGAGCCCTAGCCAGGCAGCGGGGGAAGAAACCCCTTGTCTCCTTCCTCTTCCTCTTCCATCTCCTCTTCTGTGTCCCCTTCCTCTATCTTCAGGTCTTTGTAGATCCATTTTTCCAATACAAGTGAACTGACACATGGCCCTTTTATCTAACGCGTGAAGGTTCTGATTGGTGTGTGAACAATTCTGATTGGCTGTGTTTTCTTCTGGATAATTGTGTGCTCATTGGTTTCAAGCTGTGCTGACTTGAGTGAACCATATTGACTGCAAGTGCTTTCTGATGGAGCATATGGTGCAGGCACTGACAACTGAGTGGATTTGTGTGTTGCGTTTTGCTGTAAGAGTTAACCAAATCTGATTCATGTGTCAGAAACATTGTTTAGTGTTTATGGCTTAGGGAAATGGGTGTGTCTTTTGGTATTTGGCGTAATGGTTTGGGAAATTTAGCTCATAAGCCTGGTAATAGTGTGTAAGCAATCGAGAAAAACTGTAAACGGTGATTATGCAGGATCGCTGGTCAGCTGTGTAAACAAAACAACCATTAATTGATATTTTGTAGTGTTAATCCCGGAAGCGTGTCCTTCGGGGTATTGTGATGTGTGCCTGAGTAGCATGCAGGGGATTGTGGGAAATGTAGTTCTCTCCCTGAAAGGCCCAATTTTTAGAGGCCAAAATGAGTCCAAATCGGCTCAAAACTACCCAAGTCTTTAGTATTTCCTCATTTTCAATTGATCATGTTTTTTTTTCCTTCAAATTTATAATATTAGAGAGTGATCAATATGAAAGAAGAACTATAAAAGAATTATTTGGAATTTTTAAAAATCTGATCATAATATAACATTATTGGTTGCTAGAAGTGGGTGGCACGGTGGTGCAGAGGGTAGCGCTGCCACCTCACAGCAAGAAGGTCCTGGGTTTGAGCTCCAGGTCGGCCGTGGGGCCTTTCTTTGTGGAGTTTGCATGCTCTCCCCCGTGTTTGCGTGAGTTTCCTCCCGCAGTCCAAACTCATGCACTGCAAGTTAATTGGCCCTGTAAGGTGTGAATGTGAGTGTGCTTGTGTGTGCCCTGCGGTGTGTTGAATTTAGATGTAGTGTACGTTTGCACATTTCAGTAAATCTCTATATGTGACCCAATCTACCGTAATGAGTCGGAAGTCGGCATTCTATTTATTTAGATACGGGCCGATTATGTTGAAAAACATCAAAAATATCGATTTTCCTTTTCTGGTCTTATATGAAAGAAAAGGTCTTCAAAATTAATCTGGTCTCCAAAAAAGAAAAATCGATATTTTTGATGTTTTTCAACATAATCGGCCCGTATCTAAATAAATAGAACGCCGACTTCCGACTCATTACAGCAGATCGGGTCACATATGTACTCGTCTCATTTCATGGCGAAATTTAAAGAAATGAGTGTGACTCAAGACTTTTGCACACTACTGTAAGTGTGTGTATATATGTGCGTTATTGCAACTGTAATGTTTCCGTAACACTAGCCGACTTCACTCTATATGCAGATGCTGAGCTTATTTCTCTGTGTGCATCCTGTTCGGTCTGGTTCAGTTTAATGGAACATTTTCCTGCAGGCTCTTTGGACTGCATTTTATTGATCTCCTTTTCAGTCAAGACACTTACACACTATTTTATCCCCACTCGGGAAGATGAGTTTGCACCAGATGAAGATTCTGAATGGACTTGCGAGCAATTTCAGCCGAACCGCTGCATCGAGCTTGGAAAATGTTTTGTCCTAACACTTGCCCTGCCCTCTGCTTGTGTTATTTCAATGGTATTTGTCAGTTGAACAGACTATGCTGTTTTTGTGCTTCGTGTGTTATTATTGTTCGCTGTTGGTAAATCGGCCAAGACAGTGATTACCATCTTGAATGATTTTACTGCGACCTTCATACCCGAGACTTTTAATGCCATTAATTCCGGGCACCTTGTGCATGCTTTTGTAAATGTTAAACAAGGAATACAAGGCACAAAGGTTATACTGCATACTAATTTTTAATAACAAAGGGTGATTTTCATGACAGTTTTCTCAGCTTAAATCCATATTATTAAGCATTCAGTACAGTTAACTACCTAGCGTGCAGGATTTGCGGTTTTAGTAAGGCTCAGTTGTCCCTGCAAATTTGAAAATCACCCGAAAATATGTCTGTTACACAGTTCCAAAGGCTCATCTTGCAATCTCACATTTAAAAATGCCTACATAGGGTTAAAATTTGGTAGGGCATAACATAGGGGGCAGTTGATAGCCTAAATGGTAGGGAGTCGGCCTCATGATCCAAGGATTGCCGGTTCAAGTCTGATATCGGTACAGGTACCAATGAGGTACTCATGAACAAGGTACCGGCACCAAACACTGCTCTCTGGGTGCTGCCAAAAACGCTGGCCGCTAGTCCTTCACAGTCGGGTCAAATACAGAGCTCACATTTGGTTGTGGTGCACTGTGTGCTGTGGTGTGGTGTGTTCACAATGACAAATAATCACTCACTTAAATTCACATTTGTTCTGAATACAGATCTACTGTTATATCAAAAAGTTTATTTTGCCGCATTTTTCTGAAATACAAATGAAACGCACAGAGAAAAGCGCATTTTACATTCCATTTTTACATTTACCACATTTAGCAGATGCTCTTATCCAGAGTGACTTCCATGTTCTAATTTCATGGACAGCCTCCCTGGAGCAACTTGGGGTTAAGGGTCTTGCTCAAGGACCCAATGATGGTAATGCTAAAGGTCGGACTTGAACCCACGACCTCTTGGTTTACAGGTAAGTGGCCTAACCACTAGAATCACCAACACCACGAATATACCGCCTATATTCACCTCTTTACCTGGAAACACCTAATTGTTCTCTTCATTATTCATTCCTCCTCTTGCATTTACATTGACAGCATTTATCCCGCACGATGTACTTTATTAAACCTGTCCAAGAAATGTCTGACGTTGGTTCTTGTTCTTTTTTTCCTCTACTACTTCTCTTTTTTCGCCACTTAATTACATCCAACTGAGACAACTGGCTTAAAATGTCCAGAAAACAGGAAGTTGGTATGCAAAGTTATTTATTTAGCAGGTTTCTCAGAGAAACAATCACAAAGTGCTGTACAAAACTGAAAAAGAAATGTAGTATAAGCAGCATCAAACAGAATGAGGCAAAGAAAAGACTGAAAAGTTACCCCCAAAAGCCTTTTAAACATCTTAAGATTAGATGTAAACAGTTTGACTGATCTGCCCGATCACAGCCAGTCACAAAAACACTGAAAGGCACAATCTATTTCTCGCTGTTGTAATCTTTTCTGAACATTCTCCGACATACACACAAACACATACACACGCTCACAAAGACAAAGAAAGACAGAAAGACATAGAGAGAGGTCAAAGTCAAAGTCAAAGTCAACTTTATTGTCATCTCTGCTATTTACTGTACAGATACATAGAGAGACGAGACGACGTGGCTCCAGGTTATTTCCAGTGCAAACAAACAGAGAACAGCAGAACAGAGAATAAATAGGCAGTGGCACAACTAGGCACATGGGATAGACAATAAATAAGTAAAAATACTAAAATATACATTAACCAATATACATTTTAAATTATACAATATGCAAAATACATTTTAAACTAGACAGGGAGTTTTAAATATAATTAGAAGCTAGAAATAGACATAGAGGTAAAAATTTTGTCAAGTCAGGATGCAGTATTCTTAACAGGTTGAAATTGACATTTACACTGGATGTGCAAGAGGTAGAGTTATAATATGACAGATACTATGTCCGGACTATTTGTGTGTGATGTGAAACTAGGGATTGTAGACCTTGGGGAAAGGACAGAACTTCAACCATCAAGGACAGTTTCCTGCTCATTTTTCTTCACCCTGACAAAACTAAAACCTTCACCCACTCAGACCACGGACTAAGAACCGACCCACCCCCACACACACATACCTTTTATCTCCATTACACATTATTACATTGTCCTGCAAACAACTTCAAATTACCCCAGCTTTCACATTCACTGATGCAAGAACGTGAACTTATAAACCATGACATGTCCCATCATTTGTTGCAATTACTTGAAGTATGAAAATGAATTCACAAGTCTATTTGATTAACCATAATTATCATCTCAAGTTTTATGGATTTTCCAAAAATGAGCCGTTTGAAAAGTCCTGTTTTTAAGTCACCGAACTTCACCTCCAAGTACACTCACTCACTTTTCGAGTACATTTCTCAATGTGCTGTTTTTTAGGTTTTGCATCGGCTCATTATTGCATTTTTGAGGCTGAAATGATGCATTTGTTCTCCCTGCCTGCCTTCCCTTCAGACTCGGTGGAAGCCCCGAGCAGCAGCAGCAGCAGCAACGCTAATTAATTAGCTAGAAATCCTCCTATTCATTACAGGGAGATTAGGGCTGAGTCTTGGTATGAATAGTTGGCCGGAGTCAGAATGATAAGAGCGTAAAGAGCTTCACTGTGTTCTTATGTAAGCACAAGCTCAGACAGCTCTCACAGCAACATAACAATACAGACATGTATGGGAGCAGTTAGTAGTGTAACAGTCTGGGAGTCTGGGACCACATTACTCAAAGCTCGCTGGTTTAAGTCCTGGACTGGTAATGGTGCCACTGAAGTATTTTTGAGCAAGGTACCGTCCCCCAGCACAGCTAGGGAGCGCTATAGCAGAGATTTGAAAATGTTGGTACATTTCTTAAATGGCGTTTACATATGGCATTTAGTAGATGCTATTATCCAGATCAAATTCCATTTCCCTAATTTTAGAGACTGTCTCCTGGGAGCAACTTGAGGATAAGGGTCTTGCTCATGGACCCAGTGGTAGTAGCACTGGAGGCAGGATTCAAACCACAACCGTTTGGTCCACAGGCGAGTATCCTAACCAATAGACCACCACCACCATCTCCACCCTACAAAGTTCATGCACTGCAACTTATCACTTTTGATGACATCATTTCACTTTTTTCTGGTTTAAAGCAAAACCACACAACAGCATGATTAATTAATTAAATTAAATTAAATGAGTTAAATAAAGTTAAACATTATTTTATACTTCACTCTGCTTTTCTGCGGCCTGTGCTTGGACCCCTCTCATCGCAGCTTGCAGCTAGATTTAAGCATTTACGTTTACACTCATGTTTACAGCATTTAGCAGACATGTAGAGTATGTAGAGTGATGTACAACAGTGCTTTGTATTTTATGTGCTTTGACTATTCTTCAAGCTGTAAAGCTAGACTTGAATCTACAACCGTCGTCCAACTAAGTTACCGCCAGCAGAGTACGTGTGTCAGACCTTCCATGATTTCACAGTGTTGCGATCGCAACTGTTAACACAAATTCAGCCAATGCCTGCAGATTTATCCTGACTTTGCAATTTTGACCAATTCTGCAAATTTTCCACAATTTTTGACCAATCATTGTCAATTCCCACAAAACGCTGAGCCATACGTTAGCGCACTCGGTTGCTTGTTACGATAAAAACGCCTCACATTTACCTTCAAAAAGAACTAAACAGTCAATGGTTAACAAATCCCCCGGTCGGTCTTGGTTTTGATCAATTTTTCTAATTCATTAATTAATTTCTTTATATTAATTGTTAAAGAATAATTTTAAAGGGGGAAAATTGCAGCTCCCGCAACTTAATTAAAAAATGCGTAAAAACACTGCAAACTTTCATCTCAATTTTTTAGAAAAGCTGCCACAAAATCAGGCATTTTAGGCCGCAACAATCTCAAAAAAATCCTAGAGGGACTCTGGTGGTTTCATAATAAGTATGAAGGGTAATTAGTCCCCATAATAAGTATGAAGGGTAATTAGTCCCCTAGACACTCTATCGATGCACTAAGTTTGCGTCAGTATTTCTCTCTTGTAAATAATTCAATAAATTGTACTTCACCATACTATTTCCTCAGCAATGAAATACGAAGGTGTTCTTGTTACGTGTATTACGCCACACATTTAGTCTAGTTCCACACACTCCAGTTTACTTACAGTATAAAGAAGTAACAAAGCAGAACATTATCACAGAGAGACAGTCTGTGTGTCATTAGTATCTTTGTTTTTTACATTAAAAGAAAATCCAAAACATTATGTGTCATTTTTTAATATTCATTTGTGTCTTCTTGGGTCCAACAAAACCAAAATGGAATATTTGTTTTCAATTTTGCGTGAAAATTGGTTTTATGGTTTTAATGCCAAAAACGAATGTCCACGTCCACCTCAAATATAATGGCCACTGTTAGGCGCGGAAACCTTTTATGTCCAAAACAGTTATTTTTCAAGAAATTGAAAGAACAATGTATATTCTAAATATATGAACATTGTACATAAATATATGAACAAGCCATTTTCAACACTTGTCATTGGTTAAATATTTCTAAAACTGTCAGGCCAATATGAAGACTGACCAATAGAATGGGCCATATGCGGAACATCCAACGTTGGAACCGGAAAACAGAGTTTCTTCCGCTTTTCACTTTGGTACGCATCTGGTGAATGACAGTGGTTGCCCCGGTCGGTGTGAGCTAATAATATCAAACCAAAAAATATAAAATGTTAAAATGTAATAAATTTCTTAAGTTAATAATAGTATTAGCGTCTGTGTTTTATTTCGGTTTAATTTTATTTTCCAAAATCATAATCATGTGGAGAATGCTGAAATATAGTAATCCTGTCGTTGTTTGATACTGCTGAAAAATGAGTGACAACACGTTCATCAAAAGTCAGAACAAACCCGATGAAACAATTGCTCAATAAACACTAGCTTCTGCCATCTTACATATTCATTTTATAATGCTTAGGACAATCCCTGCATATTTATTTTAAAAAATTAATCAATCCGCTACATTCAAGCTGTTCCTTTGTTGAAATATGATTTTTGTTGAAAGCTTGATGTCTTGAAGTCTTCAACTTCAGGCTCTGATAAGTTTGAACACTTTGCTGGACCCCTTGCTGCTAATGTCAGAGCGTTTTAATTAATTTGCTGTCACACTCCAGCAAGCACTAATCTCTGTCACAGTCCAGCCTTCAGCAAACAGATTCCAGCTTTTAATCAGCTGTGGTCAAACACAGTCTGGCCACGATGAACTACGGAAATACGAGTCATGGAGAAACACTGAACGATATTTAGAGAGCGTGAGAGGAGGAGTGGAGTTAGGGATGGATGTGACTGAGCATGCCAGAGAGAGAATAATGAGAACGGATATATAGTCCTGGCCATGGAAAAAAATGTGGCTTAATTGGATGTTTCTTTCAACAGAAGTGTAAATAGGCAGCCGTTTGTTATTAGCCTTTGGTGATAGAAATCTGCTTCACCTGCTTTAAAAAATAATAATAATAAATTGGTATCAGACTAAAAAACCCTTCAGTTACTGGTGCACTGCAAAAAACATATAGTCATTGTCGGGCAGAAACCTTTTATAACCTCCAAAATGGTTATTTCTCAGGAAATTGAAAAAACGATGTATATTCTAAATATATGAACATGGTATATAAATTTATGAACAAGCTGTTTTCAACACTTTTTATTGGTTATATATATTCTAGTCAGGTCAGCGGGAAGACTGACCATGTGGAACGTCCAACGTTCAAACTGGAAATCAGAGTTAGATACTTCTGCTTTAGATACTTCTGTACTCTTCGGTACGCGTCTGGTGAATCACTATGGTTCCCCCGGTCGGTCAGAGGAAATAACATCAAACCAAAAAATACAAAATGTTAAAAAAAAAAAAAAAAGTTAATAAATTTCCCAAGTTGATAATAATATTAGTGCTTGGGTCTTATTTTTTCACAATCGTAATCATGTGGAGAACGCTGAAATATAGTAATCCTGTAATCACAAAGTGCGTAATGCTCATAGACTGAAAAAACCCAGCGTCGGGCCAGTCGTAATTTTGGCATCTACTTTATATTTAGTCTTCAGAGGAAAATGCTCATAAACTTTAGGGTTTTTAGGCCGTTTGGGTCTTTAGTTTTAGCTATTTTAGCCTATAGCTTATTTTTCACAAAGCCTTCCAAAGTGAAGATTTTTCAAAATGCTGGATTCTGCGAATATGTGTCAACACAGTTCTCTTAAAACGATGACGTGTGTAGTTCTATTGTGCGCGTGTCTTTTGGTGTCCACCGAACACGTTTTTTACGCTGAGAGCGGTCAAAACCTCACTTCCAGAGCGTATTTTCACAGCGCTTCTCTCGACGCTTGTTGTTTCTAAGGCCATGTCCGCACGTACACGGGTTTTTCTATGCGTTTTGGCCTTTCGTCAACACGTAAACCGCGTTTTGGGTCAGTGAAAATGGAGGTTTTTGAAAACTCCGGCCAAAGTGGCGATTTTTGAAAACTCAGTTTCTGTGTTTAGGTGTGGACAAGAAAAATAAAGATTTTGAAAAACGGACCGATCTGACGTAATAGTATGCGCCGTGTCTACATTAGGTTTTCATCTACAATGCAATCGCATTTTTGCGATTGCGTGTGGACGAAGATATTTTTGAAAATGTGCTTGTGTGACCGCAATTAAAAAAAAAAAAAAGAGAGAGAACGGAAAATCTCCGTTTTCAGAAATACCTGTGTATGTGTGGACATGGCCTAAGTTACGAAAAGCATCACTTCCGGGTTCGTTCCTATTTCATGTGACATTGTAACGTGTTCCTTTAAAATTGCTAGTTTAGCCGATATAAAAGAGATTATCTTTACCATGGAGAAAAATGGCATCTTGTCATTAGCGGCAGCGTTTGAACTAGATACTCACATGTCCTCGAGACGTAGAGATTGGGTGCATGAGATAAACTGTGCGAGAAAACAGCTGGAAGAGTACCACCGATGAGGTTTTTTTTTTTCAACTATGTAAATAAACCAAAAATAAGCTTCTCCAGCTGCTCCAGATACGCCGCCATTGTTGTTAGTGAGTTCTTGACTGTGTATGCCCCGCCCCTTCTTCGATGTCGATTCGCTAGCAAGACAGAAGTGACAGTGACGAGCCCAGCGCTATTGTAAAAGTGGAACGGATTTCAACTTGAAGCGCTCTGAGTGAGCTCTGCGGTTAAAACCGTCTCCACCAACGTCTTTTATTCCACTGAAGGCGCTTAATTTGTATTAAAAATAGGCACTGCACAAAAAACGCGTTTGGTGGACACAGGCCCAAATATCTTAAATTCCTTACATACCACAAGTCACTATGGTAACCATGAAGAAGCGCTACTGTACCTGATCAACGCTTGGCTTGTCGCCTGCTAGTGGTAAACATTCGAGTTTGGAATCATTTTGTGTTTTAGTGTCTACAGAGAATTTTTCAGCCGAATGTCGTGTAAACGCAATTTAAAAAAAACAAAACCTTAATATGCATTTATAAAAATTTACATGGAAACAGGCCCTTAGTTACATATTGTTATTACGATTCTTTGTAGTTTTAATCAGAGGTGGTCAAATCAAAGTGAATACGGAAGTTCAAACAAGGAGACCTAATGAGCGTCGGCACGTCCAATCGCATAACTCTTAGTTCTGTATATAAGCAGTAAACTGGCCTTCTTCTCTGCCATTACAGCTGTTCGATTTCGCCCGCCACCACCTTTGGCTCCCCGTCTTGGTCCGGGGGCAGGCTCCTTCGCCTTCCTGCCTGGTCTCCCAGCCAGATCTGCCGGCTTCAGAGATGAGGGAACCAATGACCAAGTGACGGGCTTCCTCCAAAACCTATCACATACACACTAAAGACAGCTTGTTTTATCAAATAAAAAAAAAAACCTGTCAATCTAAAGCGAATGGCCTCCTTGGTTGAAGTACAGATACCACTAGTCAAATGTTACTCCAATACAAGTGAAAGTCCTACAGTAAAATTTTGACTTAAATTAAAGTACTGAAGTACATGCTTAAAAAAAATACTTAAGTATTAAAAGTACATCTTCTTTCACCACATTGTTGCATTATTGCCACAACACTTACAACACCTAATGCTTCTGACTAGCTTGTAGAAGCTGTAGAATAAAGAACTGGTAAAATGTTACAGAATGAAACACAACCCCAACTGACATTAGTTTAATTTTTAATTCATTGTAAGACTACACACCCCCACAAAACAGCATGGTAGTGTTCTGACACAGCTCTGGCAGCTTTCCATACCAGGATGTGATGTTCTGGGTCAGGACATTTACCACAGCACCGGAGTAAAAAATGACCTCCATGCATGATCATGTGGTACATGAATAACCCTCCGCTGTTGATAAATCTCGAATGTGCTAAGCATTCAGTGTTGCTCTAATGGGCAGATTTATGGAACTGTGTTTGGTTCCCAAGGGTCGGCAGGTCACACTGGGGAAGCGGGAGGATGTGCCCTGCTGAGAGGGGGAAAAACCACCCTTGAACCCGTCCTGGGAACACCGGAATGTGGGAAAGCTGTAAGAAGCTCGTAAAATAGGCAAGTATAGGAAAATTATGAAGGATGAGAAAACATGTGTGTTTGGGTGTGTGAGTTGGTGTGTTTTGCTTTAGGTTTTGATGGGAACATTAAACTCAAACTCTTCTTTTTTATTTGTTTCATTCTATTCTCTTCATTCTATTTTTTAAAAACTGAAATAAAATAAAACAATATTGAAATATCTTATTATTTGTGTTAACATAAAATTCATAGTCCGGCTGTCATCATTTCCAATATGTAACGATAACTGCAAGCTTTTGGTCACAAAATGAACATCTTAATGTAAGCGTTTAGCACAAACGTGAGATATCGTATCGAATCTATACGTTGACCTGATAATCATAATCGGATCAAACTGTGAGACCAGTGAAGGCTCACTCCTCTAGTGTGTGTGTTTGGGTCGGCGAGGCGTGAGAGTAAGACCGTGAGATAAACAGATCGGACTTTATAGGTAAGAACGAGATATGACTGGCTATAGAGTATGCACTCATGCAGTCACACTCACACATCAAACACCCACTTTCATGGCTCTCAGCACTACAAACACACACATGGTGTGAGCAGCTTTATCCCCGGCTACTGCGCTACCTTTTAGACCATTAACTAGTGCCGCATGTATCTAATGAAAGATTTAAGTGGAATGTTGAGCAAAAATTACTCAAATATCGTTCTTAAATCTTAAAGGATGAAGGGATTTTGGTGCAGCTTCTTGTGGCGTACCGAAATGTTTATGCTAAATTTAGGATGAAGAACAGCTGTAATTGGGAAGAGGTGTGGAGTTCCAAGCTATTGATGCTTTCATGCCATATGTCAATTAAACCTGTATGTGTGTGTGTGTGTGTTGGTTAGTAGGTTGGAGCAGATTGTGGCCCAAAATCTTGGAGAACATAAGCTTTTTGTGGCTTTTGAGGACGTATATTTGTAATATTACAGCTACAGCTTACTTTAACCCTAATCTTAACCTCAGTGACCAAATGCAGATATTTTTACTGATTGTCATTATGAACACAGCACAACACACAGTACACCACAATGAAATGAACTCTGCATATGACCCATCCGTGAAGTAGCAGTGGGCAGCTCATATGGGCAGCACCCGGTGAGCGGTGTGTGGAGACTGTACCTTGCGGGATTCAAACCGGTGACATTCTGATCACACGACAAACACCTTAACCATTACACCAGCAACGTTGATTTTGTCTTGAACATTACTATTATCGTACCTTCAGCATTAAAATAATAAAAATTCAAATGTGTCACTTCTCGCCCTCTCAGAGCATCAAGCGCTGCTCGTCTGGAACCATCTCTACTTGAAAGAAGAGGAAGACATGCATCAAGACTCTTTGCAGTGCTGGCTCCTCAGTGGTGGAACAAACTTTCTCTTGCCATAAGAACTGCTGAGTCCCTTGCTGACTTCAAACGTTGTCTGAAGACACACCTCTTTAAGGAGTATCTAGGGGACTAATTTATCCCTCATAATTAGTGTTCACACTGTTTTTCCCTCAAAAAAAAACAACAAAAACTTAAAACAAAACCACTAACATATATGTTTGTCTGTGAACTTAATTTATAACTTAGTTGGCGGTAACTTGGTTTAATCACAGTTCAACCAAGGAGACCATTCAGTTTAGACTGACAAGTATTTTTATTTGGCAAAACAAGCTGTCTTTAGTGTGTATGTGATAGACTTTGGAGGAAGCCCGTCGCTTGGTTGTTGGTTCCCTCGTCTCTGAAGCCGGCAGATCTGGCTGGGAGACCAGGCAGGAAGGCGAAGGAGCCTGCCCCCGGCCCAAGAAGGGAAGCCGAAGGTGGTGGAGGGGAGGAGGTGGGCGAAATCGAACAGCTGTAATGGCAGAGGAGAAGGCCAGTTTACTGCTTATATACAGAACCAAGGAGTTATGCGATTGGACGTGCCGACGCTCATCAGGTCTCCTTGTTTGAACTTCCGTATTCACTTCCATTTGTTGATTTTGAACGTAGCTTTACGGATCAAAGAACAGTTGTGGACTACAAAGCACTGTTGTAAATGGCTCTGCATAAGAGCGTCAGCTAAATGCTGTAAATGTAAATGTAAATATAATAAAACACATTATAAACACAAAACTATTCAGTTAAAAGTATGAGGACATTCCATATAATGATCTGAGTTCAGGTGTTCCATCCACATCCATCAAGCTCTTCTTAGTTCTCTTTGACAATGGGATTAGTCATACTGGAACCTACAGATTTCAAAACTGGCACCGTCGTAAGATGCTTTCACCATGAGTCAGTGTGCCCATTCCGCTCTGCCAGATCTGATGCCTTGTCAGCTAGAAGTGCTATTATTGTGAAGTGGAAGCGTTTTGGTGCAACAGCAGCTCACCATCAGAGTGTCAGTTCACATCAATTCGTAGAGAGCAGCTGCCTGGAGATGGACACAGCGTTTTTGATTCTATGCGTTATTACACCAACTTCTGCTGGAAGCCTCATGGATCAGGTCTTTAATGGCTACAAACAATCCTAACATCACTACGTACACCGTCAAGCAGTCACGTTAGCATACTTTTTCCTTTTACTTAAAACAATAATTTATCCAATTCCAACTTATGTTCACGAGTTGTTCACGTGTGTCAATACCATGTCCGCTTTGTCAAAACACTTGACACTTTGAACTTGACAAACACACACCTGAGCACCGACCTTTCTGTGTGAAATGCACTACAACCACCAAAACACTTCACACTTCATGCTAAAGTGACTCCTACTGCCAGAATTACAGCACACACTCTCTCCCAGTATACTGCTATGTCACACAATGTACAATGCATGACAAAACACAAACAACTTGAAGCACTGCATCATGCAAATATGTTGTGTATCCTTTATTTCACACAGTATTACACTGCAAAATAAAACACCTTACAGTTACTATTTTAATAAAAACCAATGCATGTCAAATTCAGCTGTGTGTAATATACTGCAAACAAAAAACACACTATAATATGTTACTGAAAATACCTTTACAAAAATGCCAAATAGCTAAAAAAAACAAAAAAACAAAAAAAGGTAATTGTTTACCGTCTTTTACACATAGAGTGACCAGCCATAACAGCAAAACTCCACCTCATCAGTCCTGTCTTCTGCATTTGGCTATGAACTATCAACACCATGTTTTCTCTTGCCATACATCTGGGAAAAACTTCCTGAGCAAATATGAAATACACTGTAAACATCACTTTTGTATAGACGGTAACAAACAAAATCAAATTTTCAGCTAAAATCTGAATAATCTGAATGACAATAATTTTATAGGAATTTCATGTGCATCAGACCTCCATCTAACTTCATTTCAGTTTTATTAGCATTTGAACTGAATGTTAACTGTTTTGAACAGTTGAAATTGTTGTAAATGTGCAGCACTTTGCTGGGGGTTAACATTGAGAGAGAGATTTACACATTTTGGGAAAAAAATGCATGTATGAAAGCAAAGCAAAAGTATTCTCAGTTTAGCGCTCATAGTCTATGGATTTGGTGAATGTGTTAAGTGTTTTGAAAACGTCGCGACCATGGTATTGACACACAAGTGAAAATGATTGTAAAAACAGTGTACAGTACTGTGCAAAAGTTTTAGACAGGTGTGCAAAAACTGCTGTAAACAAAGAATGCTTTCAAAAATGGAAGTGTTAATCATTTATTTTCATCAATCAACAAAATGCAGTGAATGAACAAAAGAGAAATCTAAATCAAATCAATATTTGGTGTGACCACCCTTTGCCTTCAAAACAGCATCAGTTCTTCTAGGTACACTTGCACACAGTTTTTTAAGGAACTCGGCTGGCAGGTTGTTCCAAACATCTTGGACAACTAACCACAGATCTATAATCCTATAATCCTACAAAATAATATAATGACTATAATCCTACAAAATAATATAATGACTATAATCCTACAAAATCCCTGACTTTGTGCAAGTGTACCTATAAGAATTGATGCTGGTTTGAAGGCGAAATGTAGTAACACCAAATATTGACTTGATTTAGATTTTTCTTTTGTTCGCTCACTTTGCATTTTGTAAATTGATAAAAATAAACAATCATTATTTCTATTTCTGAAAGCATTCTTTGTTTACAGCACTTTTTCACACCTGCCTAAAACTTTTGCACGGTACTGTATATGTTGGATCAGTTCATCTCATTCGGGGCAGCTGGTAGTGTAATGATTAGGGAGTTAGGCCTGTGATCCGAGGATTGGTAAAGGTACCACCGAGGTACTTATGAGCAAGGTACCGTCCACAAGAACTGCCACGAAAGCTGCCCGCTGCTGGTTCAAATGCAGAGTAACTCGATGTTCATATCACAGCTTTACAGTTCAGATTCAATTAAGTTGAGAGGTCAGATAATATGGAGTTTGTTTATTGGGTACTGTGTCCAGTTGCGCTTGTGGGAGGTGAGGTCAATGCCACTGCCTTTTCTAATATCCATATGACAGTAAACAGTGTGGGCCAAGATTTGTTTTTACAGTTTAGTGATGGTCATAACCAGCTGCATACCATCAGCCCATAAAAACCTGTAGTTTGCGGTTTATAACACCCGAGAGAACTGATGTTACTTCATGAGGGAAACGCTCTCTTTCCCTCAGTCTCTCACTCTGTGTGGGTGTGTGAGTGTTTACTCTTCATTAATGCACATCAGGTTTACTGCAGAAATAACTGTAATCGGCTTCTTCCGTTCCCCAAATCCACATTACGATCTGATCTCTGCTGTATTACAACATACACACAAACACACAAACACACACACTGCCAGAACAGCCCCGGCTTCCTCCTCTCCTCCTCATCTTAAAAAGGCACCAAAAGGTGTGAGATGTTTTCCCCACTTTTCAAAATGTGTGTGTGTGTGTGTATGTGTGAACAGTTGGTGGTCCCTTGGTGCGAGGAGCCTATAGACCAGCGCTGCTCTCATTACCACTTCCCGTCTCTCTGAGAAAGAAACGAGAGAGAGAGAGGGAAGAGGAACACTGTCGTGACCCGATTCCAGAACATTTAATCAATCACACACACACACACACACACACACACTTGCAAAACACATGATGACCTCACAGCCCAGATGTTCTCTAACCTATATTTGCCCTACTTCTTTCTTTATGGTAACACGCAAACACACACACTTACGTTTTGGACTCGGGAATCCCTATTACGACCCTCTGCAGAAATCTAAATTGCTTCAACGCCACTGCACTGTGAGTTGAAAAAACAGACCTCTGTATCTGATAACTGGTAAATGTTGACTTTTAAATTTTTGGCAGGAAAATTGTTGCATTCAGATAAAAATTTGTGATTTAATAAAAAAATAGAGCTGCAGCTATCGATTCTTTTTGTAATTGAGTATTCTATCAATTTTTTCATTGATTAATCGAGTAATTGGAGTCTGGAAAATGTACAACCAGCTGGCTTTTTGAATGTTACTTTTTTAAAAATCTAATTTAACATTTACACCCCTGAGAGAATTTGGAGACTTTGTGTGTGTAGAAATTAGTCATGCATGCTTTATGTGGTTTGTTCAGGACGTCCTGCACTACCCAGATTTGCCATAGCTTGATGTGTAAATGCTGAAATCAGCACATTTCTGATGAAAACTGACCTGTGCTTGTAGAAATGTTTATTTTTTTAGCTTCATGTAGTATAAAAGTGTTGAAACTGTAGATGTAACTACTAGAAATTGTAAGAACATTGTCTGTTTTATTGTCGAGTTTTAAAGTTTTTATTATGCACCCCATGGCTTAACATTTTATGGTGGAAACACTTCTTTATCCATTTGGTATCCATCAGAATATAGAAGAATTATGTTTGATAAATACATTTTCTATATTCTTTCTATCCTATTGATTACTCTCTGACATTATAAAATTATAAATCAAATAAACGCTGCACACAACGTTTCCCTGGTGCCAATTTCTACCGAAATCCAGAAAGTGTCGTTATTGCATTTACATGGCATTCGGTTGACGTCCTGGAGGACCGAATATATCCCATGATTCCGTTAAGTTAGTTTAATATTCCTATTATGCGCTTCGGTGGGTGATGTAAAAACAAAGACTGTCCTTCAACGTGCCATTATTTCCTCTTTTATGTTTGTATATATATTTAATATTTTTTATTTTATACTTCGGCACACACTTTGGACAACCTGATTACTGCCCTCGCAGATAAACACACCAAACTACAAATTGGGCAGCAGGTTGGAGTTAAACAGCGTCAAACCAACGCCAATGTAACGCCTCACTGAAGTCAATCAAACGCAGCTCTACAACGCAAACGCGTAGGGGGTTCAGAGTGCATTAATTTATCCAAGATTCTAAAGTCACTGTGAACAGGGCCTTAAAGAGTGTTGAAAATGGGCCAAAACTCCCCCTTCTTCTTATTTTTCTTACCTCTTCAGACTAGTTCACTTTCCCTTCACCTCCCGCACAGCCACACTTGTCAGCTGCTCTCATCTTTTGCTTCATTTTTAACGTGGTTGCACCATTTATCCACGATCGTTCACTCACCGACTCTCATTGTACCCTCCTTATTTTTAATTCATTTATAAGAAGGTTGAGACACTGATGAAATCGTAGATTTGTGTGTTTTGACTACAACTATGGTTACTGAAAGACAATCCTCTACTGGACAGCTCACCTTGTCCCGGTGTGGTCTGAGAAACGCACAACGCAGCCTTTTTAGGAAACCATGCGGAGCGATGCCAAAAGTTCAAGAAACAACGAGGAGAAAGAGAGCTGAAGGAGGAGGAGAGAAGTGATGGCAAAAACATTCGGGGGTATAGAGCAGAGGAGCGACTCCGTTTTTAATTACAGACTTGTGGTTTGAGTCAAGTGGATGAAAGACGGGCCACCATGTAACTAACCCCAAAATCTCCTCCCCATTACTCTGAACCACGTTTTTCTACCTCGCTTGTATTATTAATACAAATGAACATTTAATGTAACCATTACCAGATGGACCTACGTACAGGTTTTAGAGAAGGAGGATTGCAAAAATTGTTGTTTAACAGGCAGTGTTCCAGACAGGTATAGATTGTCCATGAAGTAAACACAGCAAAAATACTTTTAGTAAAGTAAACACTTTTAGAATACCGGTGTCTGATGTCTGATAGTCTTCTTTTTGGGCGCATTCACCGTCAGAATGTACTGTCTTTTATTATACCGCAAAATATTCAGACTTCATACAGTCTTACACATAATAGTGTGTGTTTAACAGCACACAAAAATAATCAGTGCTTGAAGCGCAAAAAAATCCTGGCAATTCCGATGTTAAATGAGACAGACTTAAAATACGAGACCCCTAAGCGAGGTCAAAACACTTTTAAATTATCGATCGCTATGAGTTTAGGCCTATGGTGAGTTTCACAACTTTCCTATGCGTCTACAACTTACTGCTCAAGCTGCACAGTGAGTTTTAGTGAGAAAATAATAATAATAATAATAATAATAATAATAATAATAATAATAATAATAACAATAATAACAATAATAAGATCCCAGTTTGCATGCTCTCCCCGTGTTCGTGTGGGTTTTCTCCAGGTGCTCCGGTTTCCTCCCACACTCCAAAGGCATGTACTATAGGTTATTTGGAAACTCTAAATTGGCCCCTTAAGGTGGAAATGTGAGTGTGATTGTGTGAGTGTGTGTGCCCTGCGGTGTGTTCGCACCTGCCCAGAGTTGGTCCCCGCCTTGTACCCATAGTTCCCGGGATAGGCTCCGGTCCCCGCGACCCTGATAGGAATTAAGTGGTTTGGATAATGAATGAATGAATAATAATAAGAAGAAGAAGAAGAAGAAGAAACAGAATGATTACAAGATTTAGATTTATACATTTTGTCTTTTCTTCACCACAAATAAACCTAGAAACCTGTCAGGTCTAATGCAGTTGAAGCTGTAACAAGCGGTGGAGAATCCATATAACCAAATCTGTGTTTCGTTGCCAATGCACGCTGAAAGAGATCATTCTGAAAGTCAGATGAACAAACATTGTGCTTCTTTCCAAATCTACTGTTAGATTTTATTCACCGTTTGGAACTAGGTCTAGAAATTTCGGTTTAGCGGCTGCTGTTGAAGAAGTGAAAGAGTCTAACTGCCAATCGTAGCTAAAGTATCTTCACAGACTGGTTCTAATCAAAGTCAAAGTCAAAGTCAAAGTCAACTTTATTGTCATCTCTGCTATATACTGTACAGATACATAGAGAGACGAGACGACGTGGCTCCAGGTTATTTTCAGTGCAAACAAACAAAGAACAGAGAATAAATAGGCAGTGGCACGACTAGGCACATGGAATAAACAATAAATAAGTAAAATACTAAAATATACATTAAACAATATACATTTTAAAACCAGACAACATACAATATACATTTTAGACTAGACAGGGGAGACAGACATAGAGGTAAACATGTTTGTCAAGTCAGGATGCAGTATTCAGTATTCTTAAATAACTTCTTAAAATCAGAAATCTGTGTGTACGTGTGTATGATATATCGATAGATAGACGGAGAGAGAGAAAGAGATAAAGAACAGATGCAGGTGGTGGAATGTTCCTGTTCCTTGTTCAGAACGGTCCCCAGCCAACTGCGGCAGATGCTGCTGTAAACTCCATAATAACATTCTCTCGTGTATTTGCTTATGTTGAATATGAACTCCAGCTCCCTCCTGAGTCAGCACAGCAAACCCCAAAAAAGGTGGCGTTCAGCGAGAGACGGTCACCATATGTAACCCCTGCATTTGACCCACCCGTGAAGGAGCAGTGGGAAGCTTTTTGGCAGCGCCCGGGGAGCAGTGCTTTGGGACGGTACCTTACCTCAGTGGTACCTTTACCAGACCGTGACTTGAAAAAGTGACTCTCTGGCCACGCAGTCAACTCCCTAACCGCTATGCTTACCCAATGACTGACCTTATCAGTAGAATCAGGAATAGACCTAAAAAGGACACTGTGTTCTACAGGACCTTCATCAACAAACACCACAGAGCCGTGAGCTGGTGTGTTTGCAGTTTGCTCCGGTGCTAAGCAGCTGAGTAGCCGATTTTTCCAGCTCGTTTATCACTGTCACTTGCTGTCTGTGTGGTGATTGTGTTTGGTTTAGGATTTGACTCTTTAGTAAGAGGATGCAGTGGCCAGCTTTTTGCACAACGCCAGGCAAAAAAGCAGAATGCTCGTGTGTGTGTGTGTGTGCATGCTGAAGAGTGTGCGGTGCCGAATTCTGATGTGTTTTTCTGTCAGCATCCATCAAGTTCCTTGGCATGTGTGTGTATGTGTCAGTGTGTATGTGCACTCCAGGTTTTCTACGTGATTGTGAGGACCGAATGAAAAGTACACTATAGTGAGGTCTAGAAAATTGACACACAACATGTTATTAAACAGTATATTTTATTGTTACATATACTGTATTAACCTAAATATCTGAGTCCTGCTTTAGTTACTGGCTTGACAGCAGAATTAAAAGCTGCTTTCGTGCCTTCAAGGCTTCATGTCTTGCCTTTTGCAGCAAAAAATTAAATTCCTTCAGCACCAGTCACCATCTTGGGAGGAGAGAGCCTGTGCATCCATCAAAACAGACTGTGCAAAACCATGCCCTGCTCTCCAGCATGCATTAAAAGGAAACAGAGAATGTTGGCTTTGGATTCGAGATCGTGACACGCTGTGCTCATTGTACCCTTCCTCTCGTTCTATCTTTTGAGGCTGGAATCTGTTTGCAATATGCATTTTTTAATAGGAATACAGCTCAAGCCCATCAGTCAGCCAATAACGCAGCCCATTACGGTTAGACGCTGATTTACAGCGTCATTATGTGCCACTAAGGAAATTGCACAGTAAACTGAGGGAATGAATGATCCATCATTACATAGATGATATCGTGACGTTCGGGTGATAAGTGCTGTGTCAACATTTCAAACTGCAAAAGCACGTTGGCTTGTCCTCATGATGTGATGTGAACTTTGTGCACCATACAATAAAAAAAACAGCTTTCCCACTGCATTGGTGCCAAATTTGGAACTGGTGGCATGTTATTCCATTTTAAAAAATGGTGCCAGGCACCAAAACGTTGCTGGTCTAGAACCAAGAACCTGACATCATAGGAGTTGGAGGAGTAAGTGAGGAAAATGACTAAAGAAAGTGTCAGTGATTTTCAACTCTGATTTAAATCGCAAGATTAACTGTAAACTAGAGGTGTGAACCTTCACTGGTCTCACGATTCCATTTGATTATTAGGTCAACGATTCGATTCGATACGATACGATATCTCGATGCATTTTCTACATTACTTCACATTGCACAAAGATCGGGCAGCCATAGTTATAATATAATTCAGGGCTTTTCAACTGCTTCTGCCCCACCATTCAGACTAAGCAGTCTGAGCGTTGGAGGGAGTAATTTTTGTATGAATTTTTAAATATTTGTATTATATTCATTATTTATAAAGATGCCCAAATCATCTGGAAGTGTTTTAAAAAATGAAAAAAGGAATAATTTTTAAAAAGTGATTTCAGTAGTGAAAGTGGATTGCATATTGCATTTTTTTTTTCTCTTAGCTCTTGACGAAGGCGGTCGCATCTTTCTCCTCTCCCTCCTGCTGGCTCTCTTGTCTTGTCCTGTTTAGTGTCTGTCTCCGAGACTCTCTTTGCCCTGCTCTCCGAACTACGGAATTATGGATTTGATCAACTGGTCTCTGAAGGCAAATGACACCATCTTCTCGACGAGAAGCTCGGGTTCGGGGAAACCCAACTGTCCTGCAGGAACGTGTGCGGCTGGATACATGATGAACGGGTGGGAGAAGTGGTGCGTCGTGTGCCTGGCAGCCCTTTCCTTGGAGGACGTGGAAGACATCTACCTATTTGGAACCATGATAACTGGGTTTCTGCTGATTGGATTAAGCGGGGCCCTGGGATATCGGCGATTGAAGAAAGCGGTCACAGCTGCTCAAAACCCCACAAGGCTGGCCGGCTGAATTGAAACGGTGGTGAGCCGAGCTGTTAACACTCAGACTGTGGTTATGGACCGCAAGTTGGATCTCATCTTGGAGAAGTTTGCGGCTCTGCAATGGGAGACCAGTGATGGACATTAGGTATCTGTGAAATTGGAAGACAGATATCGATCCAACCCAAACCCAAACAACCATTCTCTCTTTCGGCTTACCCCCCCCTTACCAGCGCCGGTCTCGGCCAAGGCCGTCGCTGGAGACAAACAACTTCCCCCGGAGAGCAAGATAACGAGACGCTCTGAATTCCTTGGGTTCTCAGGCTACACAGGCTTATACATCATACACACACACACACACATACATAGCTACAGATTTACATTTACATTTACAGCATTTAGCAGACGCCCTTATCCAGAGCGACTTACATTTCCTCGCTTCAGGGACAGTTCCCCTGAGAGCAACTTAGGGTTAAGGGCCTTGCTCAGGTAACACCAGAGGTCAGATTTGAACCCACAACCTCTGGGTCCAAAGGCGAGTGTCCTACCTCTAGGCCACCAACACCAACTAACAATCACTGCACCTTCCCCCATCCCACGCCTTCGGTGCTTTGTACCCCCAGTGTGGGTAGCCAGGTCTGTGACCAGCACTTTTTCAGCGGATGGCGGTTGCCTACATTGGACTACCTCCACATCCCCTCTTCCCCCCTCCCCTGTTGCTAGTCATGTCTTCATGTGTTTATGTGTTTTGCTGCCTTCCCACACTGCCCTACTGAAGGACAGTCTGGGCGGGGCTCTTTTTCTCTCCTCCTCTCTCCCCAAGTATTCTATATTTCCTTATTTCCTCTGCTACCTCTCGACTGACCTGTCCCCCCAAAGTGTGATGTTTGTGTATGTATGGTCGGAGGGGTCCAAATTTCGCTGCATGTAACAGTGTATGTGACAAATAAAGGTTCATTCATTCATTCATATCACGGACCACCTGCAATGCCGCTGCAGCAGACTCCCAGTTGAAAATCTTTATCTCCGTAGCGTTAAATCGATTATGGTCTGCCGTTGTATCGATGCAGAATCGTCTAGCTATGCTGCAGTTTTTCTCAAAAATTGTGATGAAAGTTGCAGTGTTTTTAGGCTTTTTGTTGCAATAAAGGGTGCAGGAGCAAGTCAAAGTTGCAATTTTTCCCCCTTTATAATAATTATTTAACAATGAATTAAAATGAAGGGAACAAAACCAGCATTATTTTTATTAACCATTAATCATTTAGTTATTTTTGAAGATGAATGTGAGGAATTTTTATCACACACAATTCCTGCGTCTTCTAAACGTAACAAGGAAGTGAATTCGCTGACGTATGGCTTGATATTTTGCGGGAAATGACAATGATTGGTCAAAAATTGTGGAAAAGTTGCAGTAATTGGTCAAAATTGCATGTTTGTGATAAATTTGCGGGAATTGACTAAATTTGCATTAATAGTTGTGATCGCAACGTCACAAAATCCTGGAGGGTCTGTGAAGTGCACCTTGTACTTACTATCAGTGATGGGCAAAATTAAACACCGATTCCAATAATCAGCAAAATGCCTAATATCGGCCCCCGTTAATCTGCCTGGCCGATAATCGTTCGACCCCTGATATATACGTTAAGGTTATTAATTTCTACTGTTATTTAATTTGAATGTTGCACTTGTATAACTTCTTATGTAACAAATAATCTTGAATTGTATTATGATGAAACTTGTGATTAACACCTCTAGTACGTCAAAGCTCTTCAGCAGCTCTTTGGGAAAGGACTCTTAACTCCAGCATTTCACCTGAACTGGCCTCAGCCTCCTGTCCTGTCTTACCTGCTGATGAGATCAGGGATTTTCTGTTTTGGCGAAGACGTCGTGTTCAAATGACGCACCTCCCCGCAGTCTTTTACCTGAGTGAGAAACCCTGCTGACATTTCTTCAGGCTCCTGCTCAGCTGCTCAGACCTTTACCCTTCCATTCTTCCCTCCCTTCCACTTTAATTTCCTGTTGGGAGGCTATGTTAGGTCAGGCTTACGGACGGCTCAGGCTCCCGTAAACCTATGCTGGTGTTTATTTTCTCACCTTTTCCCAAATAGCCCGAGAGAAGGAGAGGGTGAGAATAGAGCAGAAAGAAGGACAGGAGAAGTGAAAAATCTGGAATAATGGGAGAGAGAAGAGTAGTTAGAAAAGAGCAAAAGGTTTTAATTTTGAATAATAAAAAATAATGAACAAATAAATGAATGCGTTTTCCATCTTTTGATCTTTCTACCTACTTTTAGATTGTGTTTCCTTTCTTTGCACACTTTTTATTACAGTTATTCCAGATTATGCAAACCAAGTTGTATTCATTCATTCATTCATTATCCAAACTGCTTTATTCCTTATCGGGGCCGCCGGGGGTGGGACCGGAGTCTATCCCGAGAACTACGAGTGGGCAGGTGCCAACACACTCACGCAATCACAGTCACACCTTACGGAGGGCCAATTTAGAGTCACCAATCAATGTGAATTCCATGTTTTTGGACTGTGGGAGGAAACCGGAGCACCGCACGAACACGGGGAGAGCATGAGAACTCCACACAGAAAGGCGCTATGGCCAACTCCGCGGTCGAACCCAGGACTTTCTCACTGTGAGGCGGCAGCACTAACCACTGCGCCACCGTGCCGCCCAACCAAGTTGTACTGATCTTTTAATTTTCAATATTATTTTTCCGCATAATATGCATATGCACTGTTGCTGTTTGTCATATAAATATCTTTTTTCTCTTTATTTCTATATTTGGATTTAGTTTCTTATAAATTATCTTCAACTTAATATGTTTGCTCATTTCTACTTTAACTTGCACAGTTTGAGGAATAAATCAGGATTCATATCACTACATAATGTACCTATATAACTATAAATGTGACAAATTAATAATTTTGAATTTTGGTTCATATTCTTATGTTGGCACAAAAAATGCTACAGCGCCCCCTACTGGTTAAGAAACCCTGCATGACTTTTTTATTCACTCTTGTGTATATAATTCCTAATTTATCACCTAGTCATTGTACAGTTACTACTCTGGGTCCTTGAAAAGAAGGAAAAATGACATTTTCAAACACTGGAGTTAGACAATCATGACAAATTGATTCTGTAAAAATGTGTGGGTGTTTGAACCTGCCTGTGAGTCATATTTTACTTGAAGCCCACTGCCAGGCTCCCACTGAGAGGGAGACAAACCACTTCCCGTGGAGCTGAGCTGCATTTCCTTTACCTTGTTGCTAAGGGGGCATTAATCCTGTATCTCCCATCAGTACGTATCTAGGAGGTGGGGGGTTGTTAATGAGGAAACGCAGCAGGAAACAGCCACGCGGGTGAAAGCAGGCCGTGGGGTCGGGACGGTCGGGGTTACGGCCATGCAGTGTAGGCGATCTTCATCTCCTTTTTCACTGTGGGAGAGCAGTGCATGTTTTTAAAGATGTACTGTAGTGTACGAGAAGTTTAGGAACATTGAGACAGCCTGGAGGTAGGAGTGGATGCTGGGTTACTGTGGTTTTCCTCCTTCATTCAGTCCCAGACTGAGGGAACATACAGCAGCTAAAAAAATAAAGGAAATCTCTAATATGGGAAAATTAGTGTGTATATGAGTGGGTGAGTGGGAGAGTGTTTAACTGGTAGGGGTGTGACAATACATCAAAGTGCATCACTACATCGGTTCAGTGAGTGGGTAAATGGTCGATTGGGTCAGGGGCGTCAGAGTCATTCAGAATGTAGTGGGGACACACTGGCGGGGGGATCTGGGGGTAATTCCCAAGAAAAAAATTTAATGAATTAGGTGCCATTTCCTGCATTCTGGTGTATTTTTAACAGGTTGTTTAACACCTAATTTTACCTACAAAAGTGACTTAATTCAATGACTATTTTAGAGACAGATTCAACAATTCAACAAGTACTAATTCAACTAGTCCATATATTCATCAGCCTGTTTTTAAACCCACTGCTATGCTTAAGATAATGAAATTAATGTGACGCAATTTATCACCAACAGTGACTTTACGGGTGCATTTTATTTAGTGTATTCTTTTTTTATTTAGTTTTAGACGTAACACAACATGCCATAGTGATACTCAACTGTATGTTTAAAAATAAGAATATTCATATTTCACACAATGAACAGGCATGACATGGCATCATGCAGCCTTCATAACACAAAATCACACTGTGTCAAGCACTTCACTTGCATGAGGTGAGTCGGAGGGAAACCCGGAGCGGATTTCCAGTCGTATGTGTATTCTCCTGTCGATTAAGTGGAATGGATTCTTTTGCGAAACAGCGCTGGGTGAACTAATATTTTATGTTAAATTTGGGGGGATCCAAACGAATAATTATGAAATGTGAAGGGGACACGTCCCCTTCAGATTGAATGGCGGCGACGCCCATGGAATGGGTGAATGAATGAGTGCGTGACTGAGTGGATATATGAGTAGATATGAGTGAGTGAGCGGGTAAGTGAGAGAGTGAATTAATGGGTGAGTGCATACACAGTTGGGTGATTGAGTGAGTAAAGGGTAAGTGAGTATATGTGTGGGCATGAATGAATGAGTGAGTGAGTAAATGGGTGAGTGACTAAGTATGTATATGAATGGGTGAGTGTGTATATGAGTTGGTGAGTGGGAAAGTGTTTCAATGGGAGAATAAGATTGAATAAATGCGTAAGTGGGTATATAAATGGGCATAAATGAATGGGTGAGTTGCTAAGTATGTATATGAATGGGTGATTGTGTATATGAGTGGGAGAGTGGGAAAGTGTTTAAATGGGAGAGTAAGAGTGGGTAAGTGGTGATATGAGTGAGTGGTTAGTAAAATAAATGAAATATCAGATATGAGGCTGTAAGAGTGTTGGGAAGCCCTTACAGTGGCGTGTTCCAGAGACGAGGTATTCTGAGCTCCAGCTCCCTCCTGCACTGCGTCTGACCCGCAGAATTTAATCTAATAACTCTCCCTTAAAAGAAGAGGGTGATTCAGTTTGTCATAGTAGAGCTGCTCTGTTCTTCACGTTTTGTTCCGTGCCAGCTGGCTGCAGGCGCCGGTCGACGTGCACGAACAACTCAAAACCTGGAGCTTACATTCTATTAAATGACAGATGAATGATGTTCTGTGACCCACTGAACATAACATATTCTGGATAATTATTTACCCCAAAATTGTGCAAAATGATATTATTGAACGGGAGGATTTTGATGAGTGAGTGGGTACAGAAAATGGCTGGGTGACAGTATGAGTGGCTTGAGAGTCTCAGTGAATGATTAAGTGAGTGAGTGACTCGGGAGTGAGTATATGAGTGTGTGGGTAAGTTATTGAGAGTGGTTTGAAAGTCTGAATGAGTGAGTGAGAGAGAGAGAGAGAGAGAGAGAGTGAGTGAATGAGTGAGTGAGTGAGAGAGTGAGTGAGTAAGAGAGTGAGTGAGTGAGTCAGTGAGAGAGTGAGTGAGTGAGTGAGTGAATGAGTGAGTGGCTAAAAAGCATTGATAGATGAGTGAGTTAGTGACTTGAGAGTATGGACTGGTAAGTGGGTAAGCATGTATATGAGTGGGTATGTGTGAGTGAGTGAATGGGTAAATGAGTACATGAGTCAGCGGGTAAAAGGGTGAGTGAAGAAATGGGTGAGTGTGTAAATGTGTATATGAATGGGTGAGGGAGATTACAAGTGTGTAAATAGGTGAGTGAGTAGGTAAGTGTCTATATGAATGGGTGATTGGTTATATGAGTGTGTAAATAGGTGAGTGGGTAAGTGTTTATATGAATGGGTGATTGGTTATATGAATATGTAAATAGATGAGTAAATGGGTGAGTGGGTTAGTGTGTATATGAATGGGTTAGGGGTGATTATGAGTGTGTAAATAGGTGATTGTATGGGTAAGTGTCTATATGAATGGGTGAGTGGGTATAAGTGTGTGAATATGTGAGCGGGTAAGTGTGTAGATGAATGGGTGAGGGGCGTATGAGTGTGTAAATAAGCGAGGAAGGGAGTAGAGTGTGTATGAATGGGTGAGGGGGATAATGAGTGAGTTAAGAGAGCGAGAAAGAGAGAGAGAGAGAGAGAGAGAGAGAAAGAGAGAGAGTGAGAGAAGGGTGTTCAGTGAAGAATTCTGTACTGTACACACTGTGCCCTCTGCCCAGCGCTAGTCTCCATGGGAATTCCGTCCTCCATTGTGTCCGGCATTCTAATTACGGGGCTGAACATTCCCATGTTTTTGCCATGTGCAATCTGCCCTTAAGAATGTGTCTGTGATGTTGTTTAGGTCAGGCTGATGTCAGACGCCGATGATAAACACCAACAGGAAACTATAACTCAAACCACGGTCTGATGGTCTGATCTCATCAAAAGTCTGACTACAGGTTCACAGTTCCTTAAACTCATCTGATGTAGGTTGGAGGTTACAGGTCTCTAATCAAGTTTTAGTCTAGAACCAACACCTATCAACCGGCCAGAAATTGCTCAGAGAGTGTAAAACAAATGACCTTTTCCTCACAGTCATCCATTGGCCTTTATCAGTAATGTCACAGATCTGTAATGTCAAGGCACTGCTCATACACACTCACACACACACACACTCACTCACAGGTTTGGTTCCTAGCTAGAGTGTATCTTATCTTACACATCCAGTTATGTAAACGGGGTATTTAGCATAATGCTCCATGGAAAAGGTCATCAAAGCCGTCGCTGAAAGATGTAAAGGCTAATGATGCACTGGGGTCTCCATTATCAGGCTTCACCATCTCCAGGACTCTAAATATATCATAAATGCTCCTAAATGCCCTTCTTGGGAATGTTGAGCGTGCAGAACTGATACACACATCCTGTTGTGATGGAGTGGCTGTTGTGTCGGTGTGTACGTGTGAAACAGGCAGAGATAACATTCAGGAACATGCATGAGTAAATGAGAAATTTAATAAAAGTTATTTACTTGAGCATAATTGATCACTTTATATTAAAAGTGTTGCTTATTATATTATATTAATGTAATGTAATATAATATAATATAATATAACATAACATAACATAATATAATTATGTTATTATTATAATATATTACATTATATTATATTATATTATATTATATTATATTATATTATATATATTATATTATATTATATTATATTATATTATGTTATATTATATTATATATTATATTATATTATATTATATGTAAACAGTCTATTCTGTGTGCACTGTCTGACAAGTAATTCATTTTACGTCAGTACTGACTGCATAGTTGATGTCATACTTGCAGCATCTTATTACAAGCTGTCCAGTTTATGAGATTTATTAGGGGCAGTTGGTAGCATAACAGTTAGATTGTTCGCCCTGTGATCAGAAGGTCGCAGGTTCAAATCCCAGACCAGTAAAGTACCACTGAGGTACTCGCATGAGCTAGGTACCATCCCCAAGTACTGCCCTGCCAGGTGCTGCCCATACCAGCTGCCCACTGTTCCTTCATGGATGGGTCAAATGCAGAGGTCACATTTGGTTTTGGTACAATGTGTGCTGTGTTCACAATGACAAATAATCCCTCACCTATAACAAGAATATTGTTGTCACATTGAGCTTCCATTGACATAATTAATTAATTTCTTTTTTTAAATTTTCATTTCATCTTCATATAATCCTTTCTAATCTTCCATGATATTTAATGCAGAATGGATGGATGAATGTTGAATGTTGACTGTCCAGTGAATGTGTTTTTTGTGGACTGGCTGGGCATCATTAATGAAAGCAGAGCAGAAACAGGTTTTATAATAACCATTTCTACGCCAAGTCAGACCTACTGACTCTGATTAGACCTGCTGTTGTTTTTCTGCACTGGAAAAATCCGCATAGCAAGACAGGGGTATTGCACAACAGCCTTAGGGGCAATGTCATCCCCAAGTGTGGGTTAATTAGCGCTGAAAGGCTAGACAGAGAACAAACAGCAGAACAGATTCATCAAACACACACACACACACATTTCCCCACTGGTTTCTTCTTTCTGCAATGGTGGGAGTTGAATCTGAAAGGAATCGATTCCTCAAATCAAGTATCGACTCCTAAGCCAAAGTGTTTCTGATTTACTGCCGAGCTGAAGAAAAAGCCATAAATCTAACATAAACCAAGTGAAGCTGCTGAGATCTCTTGGCACCAACATTATCAATTTTAGTTTCCAAGACCTCTTGTATTTTTGTTTTTGTAGTCAAGAGTTAAAAAGAAAATCCAAGGTCCATCCCCTCTTGGAATTGACTCTGTTGACTCAATGAAACCAGAGTTGGAGTCCATTTCCCAAATGTTTGGAATATAAAATGAATATTCATGTATTACATCTGACCACCAAACTCAAGTCATTTTTAGTTTTTTTTCTTAGCAGCTTCTATGTCCTCTTATACATTTTTTAAGTAAGTGGCTCCCTCTGCTGTCATAACAATCCGTACTCTGTGTGTGTGCATCAGAATAGTTTCCTCCACAGTCCAAAAGCATACAATATAGGTTGAGTGGTGACCCTAAATTGACTTTCTAAAGGTGTGGCAGATAGCAAGTGTGCCCTGCAGAGTGTTGATGGCTGCCCAGGGTTGGTCCCCACCTTGCGCTCCTGTAAATTCCCGGGATAGGGTCCAGTCCCCCCGCGACCCCAGTTGTGGATTTAAAGCGGTTCAATTAAGAATGAATGAATGAATAAATGAATTTCTCCATTATATGAGAAGACATAAATAATAATAAAATAAATAAAATTAAATAAAATAATTCTAAAAAAAGTATGTATGTATGTACACTACTAGACTTTTGCATGAGCACAGGTTTTCTGCATGTGCATGTAACTCACTCGAGTACATTTATTAGCTTGAAAACATCACATCTTCGGCATCATTGTCCTTGTGCATAAGAAGCCTGACCACTGAGGTGTGTTGCCTGATGGGGCGTGATGGCTGCAGGATGCTGTGATACCCTTTCCAGTCACTCGATGGAGGTTTCCAGCTTTAGATAAATTTAAAGGATATCCTAGATTGTGACTATATCATCACCACACATCAGGTAATAAGGCATTAGACATGCCCTGTTATACTCTTTTCATATTTATCTATTTTGATTCTAAATTTTTGGGAGAAAAGGACAAGTAGTTAAAAACTATGAGTGTGCAGAAATGTTTAGAGTGGAAAATTTGGTTGCACATTGTACTTTACATACACTGGTTCTTACCATAATATGCACATGTGTACAGCCACTGTTTCTAAATATTTTTTATTCTTATTCTTTAGAGTCTTAGGAATGTACTTATATATGTATTTGTGAACAACACACTCAGTGCCTAAAGTATAAGCCTTATAAGAACCTTTTCTCTATTTTCTATATTTATGACTATATATTTTAGTTCAATAATACATATATATGGTGTGTGTATATGTATACAAGTTTGGAGACACCTTCCCATTTATTATTTATTATCATGACTATTTACATTGTAGATTCTCACTGAAGTCACTATGAATGAACACATATGGAATTATGTAGGAAACAAAAAGTGTGAAATAACAGAAAACATGATTTATATCTTAGATTCTTGAAAATAACCAGCCTTTGCTTCGATCACTGCTTTGCACACTCTTGGCATTCTCTCGATGAGCTTCATAGGTAGTCATCTGAAATGGTTTTCCAACAGTCTTGAAGGAGTTCCCAGAGATGCTGAGCACTTGTTGGCCCTTTTGCCTTCACTCTGCAGTCCATCTCATCCCAAACCATCTCGATTAGGTTTGGTCAGGTGACCGTGGAGGCCAGGCCATGTGGCGCAGCACTCCATCACTCTCCTTCATGGGTCAAATAACCCTTACACAGTTCATTCATAGTTTGATGCCTTTTAGTGAGAATCTACAATGTAAATAGTAAACATTGAGCAAATTGTGTCAAACTTTGACTAGTAGTATATATATATATATATATATATATATATATATATATATATACATATATATATATATATATATATATATATATATATATATATATATATATATATATATATATATAATATATATATATATATATATATATATATATATATATATATACTATGTAAAAATATATAATTCTTACTGTTTAGTTGTTTTACTAAACAATACCTGTTGATTTACACAGTCTTAGGATAGTTCAGGATACATTTTACTACATTTTGTACGAGTATAACTATGTATGTGACAGATAAAGAATCTTGAATCTTGAGTTTGTGATCTCTTACTGTCTGTCACCTTCCTGCCATTTACACCTGCTCATTTTTGCTAATAAAAAAGGCACATTTTACAAACAGTGCTATCACATGATATGCAAATTTACTGTACTGTCAGATATGAGTGAATGAATATTGATAGTATATATCTATTTTAGGATACATGCTTTTCTATATTGCGTGTGTGTGTGTGTGTGTGTGTGTGTTCAACAGGGGGCGCTCAAATCCCATCCTCACTGTCTGGGTGTTTCTATCAGTTTAAAGTTGAATTCGAGATTGGAACAAAACCTATCACAGGAATTTGGTGCAGATACATTGGTTTTAATGGCGTGCACGTTGTGAGATCAGCTTTACTTTCATTTTATTAGCCATCTATTAATTGTCTTATTTGTGAGAGACGCGACGCATCTTTAGTGCTCATTGCAATGCGTTTTCCCATCAACTAACTTCACGATCGTTAAAGGCAAATTGTCGCTCAAAATTCGACAGAAAAATCAGGGATTTGCCAACTCTGGCTCACAATTATCATTTAATTTCCGTCGCGTCGTCTCTGTTGTGGCTAAATACAGCTAATGACCCCAATTAACCAATCAACGCGTAATTGGTTTCAGTCTTCCACCGGTTGGTTTCCTACGGCAGCATGAACACGTGATACAGTCATTGGATTGGTTGGCTGTCAATTCTGCCTAGTTACCCCCATCCACGCCCCCAAACCGCCCCTCTCCATTGACTGTAGAGTAAGATGTGCTGTGCGTGTCAAATGACTTCCCACTCTCTACGTAGTGCCCTACACACCCTCTATAGATCACTGCAGTTCATACAGCAATCTAGACATTAAGCATCTTCATTTGTCATACTTAATGCGCTGCTTCAAGTTGAGGGAAACCTATCTAACGAAGATTAGAATTTATTTTCTAATTTTGTGTTGAGCAAAAACATTATTTTTATCTTCCATTTCTTATTTTTAGATGCCTCTCACTCCTCCAATTAACAACCAACTGGATAATAATTGAAGGACAGTTAAAATGCATTGTCTTTATTAAGTGATTTGTTATATCTATAGGATAAAATAAACAGAAATAATATCAGAAAGCTTTTTCCTAATATTGTGTTTGCTGTAATGTTAAAACGATCATAAAAGTGGTTCTAGACATCATGTTGGGATGGGAGTTGCTGATCTAAATTGTGTTCGTGGATGAAAATTGGCATCTCTGTTAATTTATTTGACAAATGTCTCTGTGATAAAACAAATATTAGAAAAGTAAAAAAAAAGCAGATAATGTTAATTTTCATTACTGGTTTTCTGGTTATGGTTAGGTTTAGAGCAGGCACAAGCTTATTTGGATACAGTCATTGTTATGTCTCTTAATGTGAGCCAAAAGTGAGTGATTATTTGTCATTGTGGACACACCATAGCACAGCACACAGTGCAACACAACCAAATGAAATGACCCATCCATGAAAGAAACGATGGGCAGCTGACATGGGCAGCAACCGGGGGCAGTGCTTGGGGATGGTACTGCTGTTCGCAGGTACCTCCAGTGGTCCGGGATTCGAATCGGCTACTATGCGATCATGGAGTGAACGCCCTAACTTTTACGCTACCAATCGCCCCAAAAGTGACCCAGTAATATGTAATGGCTGTCTAAAAGAACAGCAAAACTGTGTCGTGTGCAGGCCACCACACATTCAGCGCCAGCCATTCCTCCCGAAGAACGTAACGCACTACATAGGGAATAAGGTCTCATCTGAGGCGCATTTTTCATTCCATGCTGGCGTTCGATTAGAACCCGCGTGTCACACGCCTTCCCGTCTTCCTTAGAACCAAAGTGAAAATAGGCGTGTGCACGGCTCTCTTTTTTCGTGCATGTATCTTTTTTTATGTGTGTAAGTGTGTGTTTAAGTGTGTGTTCTCATCACCTAACGCGTGCTGTATTTTGAGTGTTACACCCGCACTTTTTCTACCCCTGTGAAACGACGCCCTTTTTTTTTTTGGTGCCATTTTGGTTTTGTGGGACTCCCGGTGACACCCCACACTTAATTTTATATTTATTTTTTGATAAAGCTGGACCGGGACACTGGGACTGAATGAGATTTTACGCAGCTGGAGTAATTTCTGTGCAGACGGCAGTTCGTAATCTGAACCTGTGGATGAACATGACGCGATTGGGCGCATTGAGGGAGACGGAGGGAGGAAGGTTTGGCTTTAAAAGCAAGAACGCACCGACAGCATCCCGAAGAAAATCCCCATCGAGCACCATGTCTAACACCACCAAGTTTAAAAAGGAGAAGGAAATCCTGACGGAGTACGAGAGCCAAGTGAAAGGTAAAGAGATGCGTTTCTGCACACCTGAGACTTACCTGGCCGACTCCCTTTTTCCATTTTTAAAAGCTGTAATTCTAATTTTGTTAATCAGTGCATCATTCATATACATATGTGTGTGTATATATATATATATATATATATATATATATATATATATATATATATACACACACACAGTGTAGTGTGTGTGTGCGCGCGTAAATGGATGGATGGATGCGCAGGACGGCGTTTTAGCGGGATTTTAATCCATAAAACAGTCTCTGACAGCGTGCGGGCTCCATGGCAACCTTGTCTCCGGGCTCCGACTGTAGTCAGAGTGTGTCTGTGTGTGTGTGTGTGCAGGATTCAGGTGATCTGTAAAGACCTTGGTGTCCTCACAGCAATAGCAAAACCTGAGATTTTTCCCGATGTTTTTACTGGCTGTGACGTTTTCTTTGTCCCTATAAGGAACAAATTAAATAATAGCAAAATAACTCTAAAATACTTCGAAGATTTCCTTCTGGATACTGAGGTTACTATTAAGTGTAATTAAAATGTAGTATTAAGGAGCGTCTCATAAATATAGAAAAAAGGTGTGAGATCCTCCTAAATAATATATTTAATTTTCACGGAGGTTACCACTTAGGTTAGGCTGGGGTGGAGTGTGAATTAAATATAGTATAAAAATGTAGCAAAAAGGTGTGTGTATGTGATTGCATTTTATTTGTGTGTGAAGACCAGACATCACTAAAATGTATTATTATTATTATTATTATTATTATTATTATTATTATTATGATATACATTATTGTATATATCACTAAGTATATTTTTAGTACTGTAACAAGGACATTTTTGTACGAGAACATTGATTTGAAAGGTTAGAATTTTCATTCACCAGCCCCTGAGGTTAAGATTATGTTCAGAGTTTTAAAAATAGAAATAACAGTTACAATTAGGATTAGGGTTATAATTTGTAGCCTCCTATTTGATAATTAACAGATATGGGACATTTTATATGACCCTGGTTGTTATAGAGGTAGTAAAATGTGTGTGTGTGTGTGTGAGAGAGAGACATGGGTCCAGGTTGATGCAGTAGCGAGCCAATCCAACACCTAAACCCCCTGTAGATATTTGTATTATATTCTGACATTCTTCTGGTTTGTCGCTTGCAGCAGATTTTTCTTTGTCGTTGCCACATTGTGATGTTTGTGTGTTTACTGAGTCGTGCAGTTTTTATTCCCGTATTCGGTCCTCAGTCATCTCGGGCGTGTAGCTGCTGTGTCAGCGCTTATCCGCTGAACGCCTGAATAGCGTGACACTCTGTGTGTGTGTGTGTGTGTGTGTGTGTGTGAGAGAGGAGGCACAAACCTGATCATTACACTGATGCTTTACTAGTGTGCTGGAAGAGGTTGACCCCTCCATTCATCCATTCGATAAAGCTTTTATGGGCATGTGTGTGTGTGTGTGTCTGTGTGTGTGTGTGTGTTGGAATATGTGTGTCCTTTATTACAATACTGGCAACAGGCATTTGCTGCACTGTATCCATTTCCATGGATACCTGGCTACCAGCCAGTCTGTGTGTATGTGTGTGTGTGTCCCCAGAAGACTGGCAGGGATCTGATGGAGTGTGTGTGTGTGTGTGTGTCACTCAGGGAATCCTATTGCTGCAGTGGCAGCTCTGTTTAATATGGACCACACAACGTGGAGTGAGTGTGTTTGTGCGTGTGTGTTAGGTATCGTTCGTCCAGTGTTAAAACGGGGAACTCGCTTACTAGTCATGTTGTCCGGCTCACGAGACAATACGATACACGAGATTGGGTTCACGAGAACGAGACGAGATGTGATTTTAACACTATTTTAAAGCAAACTTCACTGATGAAACATGTGACTGGAATATGGCCTTTTATTTGACTGAAAGACATCAAAAGTCAACTGTATAAAAGTGTATTTAGTGCATGAAGTGACTGGACTCTCTCTCTTGTATGATTCCTCCTGCATCTCTCCGGTGCCGCTCGCTACAGTATCGTCCAAAATGTTAATACTAAATTCTTTTTTCAAAATGTATAAACATTAAGAGTCATTCAACAAAACATGTTTTGTGTGTGCTTCGCTTTGTATTGTTTTCGTCCGCGCTATAACGTCTTTGGTCCTGGCGGATTTTTTTTTTTTTTTTGGCGGTGTTGGGGAAGTCTTAACGGTGGATTAACCGCAATGTTTCACACTGTGGTTAATAGTCAAACCGGTTAATCCCTGCAACCCTAGTGAAATACAGATTCTGATATCTTTCCTTACTTGTTTCAACGTTGTTGTTGCAATGTCAAGCTCCCGTTTGAGGCGCAAGTGAAATTATAGCGCCAAACCTATGTTTTAAAGACTTTTAAAATTTTTTACTTTGGTTCCCTGCTGTCAGTAGCATTATAGTAAAATAAAAAAAATAAATTCACCCATAAGCATAAATTAGACAGCTTAGTTTAAAAGAGCAAACTAATATTTTTTAACTACTGGAATGAGAAAAAACACATTGAACAAACGACAGCTGTGGTTTACTTTTTTCAGTGTACAAATAACACACAACTCGTCTTCTTGTTGCTGCTTTTGGTGTCGTAACGGAAACGTGTGTGTTGCTGTTCGCTACATGAACTTGGAACCATATTAGACACCTGATTGGAGAACAAATCAGCCAATCAGCTTTCTCCAAGCCTGTGATTGGCTGATTTTTGGCACGTTTATAACGCTGTACCAGGTGAAGCGAGTGTGGAGGTGGAGTTGAGTGCATACAGAAGCCGGATTTTTCACTCCACACTCTGAATTTTGGGAACATAACACCATACTATTTGGTGAAACAGCTTTTCACCTCGATGAGAAATATTGTCACCTTTTAATACTACTATTAAATATGACTATTTATCATTGTGTTTGCGGGGAGCGCTCACGTATTGTTATCCGATTTTCGTTCCACATCCCTCTGACCGCTACTCCTCCCACAGCTTTTTTGTGCCAGAAACTTTGTTCCAACTCTAAAACGTGATGCCTGTCGCATTGTGGGGTGCTTGTAAACACGTTTTTGATATGTGCACTTGTTTGCAAGTTCTGTCCATTTTCCATCCATTTTTTTCCCCATAGACTAATATGGAGCTCAAATTTTGAAGCTTTACTACACGGCCACCGTTCTTCACAACGCCACCAAATTCGGCTCTTCACATATCTGTAATCGTCATGACCCGCACTCGTCTTTTTGATCTTTTCTCTGTCGTTTATTTTTCCTCCCATTAAGAATACATGGGATTTGAGACTCGAACACACATCTCAATCTGTTTCACTCGTCTTTTTCTTACTTTTATCATCCCTCGTTCTTTCACCATTCACTTCAATGCATTTTAATCAAAGTCTTTCTAATCGGACAGTTCTCATGTCACAACTACAAAACTTGAGAAATCACATTGGTATTTTCTTTCGGAAATGCATCTGTACTTACTGTTTAATATTAATATTAATTAGTACCATAGTGGTACCTTTACAGCTTGTGTCCACTAAACACAGAGCTGTCCAAACCTCTCTTCCAGAGCGCTCTCTCTGCGCTTTGTTGGCGCTTCTCTCAGTGCTTGTTGCTAAGTTATGAAAAGCGTCATTGGCCACTTCCGCGTTCGTTCCTATTTCATGTGAACATTGTAACGTGTTCCTTTGAGAGCGGTAGTTTAGGCGACATAAAAGAGATCATCTTTACAATGGAGAGAAACCACATCTTGGTGTTAGCGGCAGCGTTTGAACTAGTTAGCTTCTCCAGCTGCTCCACATACGCCGCCGTTGTTGTTAGTGAGTCCTTGACTGTGTGTGTCTCGCCCCTTCCTCGATTTTGATTGGCTAGCAATAGAGAAGTGACATTGACAATCCCAGTGCTGTTCTAAAACGGATTTCAACGTAAAGCGTTCTGAGCGCTGGGGTAAAAAAACGTCTCCACCCCCGTCTTGGGGTGAAGGCGCTTAGCGCTCTGAACGCTGAAGCTCATAGGATTTGTATTTTTTAAAAGGTGCCAGCTGTGCAAAAAACCCGTTTGGTGGACACAGGCCCTTACCTGTCCGGGAGTTGAATCTGCGACCTTCAGATCACGGGACCGACTCCCTAACCGTTATGCTACCAACAGCCGTTTTGTTGTTTTAGTGTGGTTCTCTGACAGCAACCTTTTCCTTTGTGTATTTCTCTCCCTCTGCCTGAAAGCATATTTTTGGGTTGTGTGTGTGTGTGTCTTGGTGTGTGTGAGCGAGACATGTGAGTGCCCTACTGGGAGCCATGAGGTGTCTCCTTAGAGGGAGCTGTCGGTGTGTGTGGAGTGGATTTCCTAAAAGCTCTCTAGGCTGGGGAGCATCCTCACACACACACACACACACACTTGGCTTTTGCAGTCTGTTTTCCGTGTGCGTACAGGAAGTGTGTTTTTGGCAGGAGGAAAGTGGAGAGGAAAGTGAGGACTCTGACCCCCTGCTCCACCTGCACACACACACACACACACACACTTACTACTGACCAAATGATGCTGATTCAGTAACGACTCTGGACTAGATACCAAAACACACACACACACACAAGCATGAAGAGAGAGAGAGTGTGTGTGTGTGTGTGTGTGTGTGTGTGTGTGTGTGCGCGCGTGCGCGCTGTGGGTATTAATTATAAACACATTGTGCCCTATCAGCACGAGGCAACTCAGCAGTGAGAATTGGGCTCGCTAAATGTGAGGACACAGGGGACCTGCACCCAGCGCATGAAGAAAGTGTGACAGCCCGGAGTGTGTGTGTGTGTGTGTGTGTGGACATGCTTATATGTGTGTTCACTTGCATACGACTATGAAACTGTTTCTCCATTTTGTGTTTGTGTGCATGTGTTTGCTTGCATACAACTATAAGACTGCCTTGTGTTTGTGTGTGTGTGTGTGTGTGTGTGTGTGAGTATGTGTGTATGTGCACGTGTGTTTGCTTGCGTGTTATTATGAGCCAGCTTTGTGTGTGTTTGTGTTACTCCTCCAGCTGTGTGTGTGTGTGTGTGTTCTTGTACTTGCTACTTAGTGAGAACCAAAATGAGTTTTTAACCAGCAGAATGAGGACATTTTTGGGAAGTGAGGACTTTTTTAGTGGTCCTCACTTCTTTAAACTGCTTTTACAAAAAAATACAAGTTTATTTGCAAAACTAAAAGTGTAGAAAGATTAGCTTTTGGTTACTGAGGTTATGGTTAGGGTTATGTTTAGGGTTAGCTGTAGTATTATTTAGATACAGTAATATAGAAGTCAGTGGAGGTCCTCACTACTGTATAAGTACAAGGACGTGTGTGTGTGTGTGTGTGTCATGCATGTGTGTGTGAGAGCGCCTCTCCATCTGTGTGCGTGCGTGTGTGTTTAAGTGTGTGTATGTGCATGTGTTCACTTGCGTGTGACTACGGCGCTGCCTTCCATGCATATGTGTGCAGGTCTGTCTGTCTGTCCGTCTGTGTGTGTGTGTGTGTGTGCACATTTTCTTGCATATGACTATGAGACTGTTTCGCCATTTTATGTGTCTGTCTATTTGTGTGTGTCCTTGATGCATGTGTGTATTCTCTCGCATATGACTATGGGACTTTCTCTGTGTGTGTGTGTGTGTGTGTGTGTGTGATTTCTTGCTTTCCCTGGTGTACTGAGAGAAGATTCAGACAGACAGGAAGCAGCTCAGCAGCATCTTAATGCTGTGTTTTATCCTGTGCAGTTATAATGAGATTTGATGCTGGGCTGCAGGCCAAGAGCCTGAACACACACACACACACACACCTCTGTAAACAACCACCCCTACACACACATGCTCCTCTTCACAGCACAGTTTGCAGGAATGCATAGACAGCTTTGGCATGATCACACGTTTTTACCACGTGTATTTTTACTGCGTTCTTCCTTTATATACTTTTTTGAAAGGTGGTATTTTGCTAGGACGTTGAGAGAATAAGTTCAGTGATTAATTGCACAGGTGTGTACAGGTAAATACTGTTCCTCGTTATTGCATTAAAACACAAGAAAGTCTGGCTGTTTGGAAGCAAAATATCAATAAATAAAATGATGGTTTAACATCATCGGATAGAAATTAATCACATAATCGATCATCACAAGGCAGACACAGACAATTCTGCTTCCATGCAGTGGCAGACCGTTACCGATTATATCATCATGACGTTGCTTGGTGGTTTTCTGGCTACGGTAACTATGGCTGCCCAATCTGCGTGGAATGTGAATTAATTGATTATTAATCAGGTAAAAAGAGAAAAACCTATTTAATTTCCAGCATTTTTAATAAACCAAACTGTCTGTTTCTATTTTTCTATATTATTTTTTACTCTCTAACATTTATAAAATGGAAACATATTTTCTGATTAACTCAAAATGAAGAAATATTGGAGTCAGTTTGGTCTCATTTTGGCCTATAACTCATTTTTGACTCATTTCTGGGAGAGAATATTTTTGTGCAAGACGGCGTTCCACATGAGAGTCTCGTCTCAATAACGCAGTGGACCCACGTCGGAATAATCACTGAAAATATCAAGTAAATGTCTGTATTGTGAGTAGAACGCTGGTGGTTGTTATTTATCAGCTGAAAATGAGTTTTGTCTGTAATAAATGGGAAGATTTGACTGAACTGGACGCTTTAGGACTGGACGCTGAACAGCGCACGTGTTTACATCGTGAAAAATCTCATTCATGTGTTTCTACGTGATTACTTCAGTTTTTGTGACGCAAGACACGGCGCTGGTTCTCGTCTCCTTCTTATTCTTCTTTTATGGCGGTCGGCGTCCAGCTTAATGCTGCTTTACTGCCACTGCGGCTTTTGTCAGCTTACTGTCCCCACATTATGGGGTAGCCACTGTATGTATGTGTATAATAACGTAGACCCAACTAATCCAGTATTAAATTAGTTGCCAACTATCTCAATATTTAATTTTAATCGATTAGTTGCTGCAGCTCTAAAGTGAAGTAATCGAGACGTCAAATAAAATCGAATCGTTGATCATTGTAATTGAATCAAATTGTGAGACCAGTGCAGGGTCCTGCCTCTGTTCAACATTAGACAGCCTCTCCAGGTAGGACTGGGTGATATGGCCTTAAAATAATATCGCGATACACAATATACATCGTGATATATTATCTCTTTCTGGGAGAGAACTACATTTCCCACAAATAACCGTGAGCAGACCCTGTTTACACACTGCTGGGTATCTGGGAAAACCATGATATATTGGTGCGTTTTTGCCTTCCATTTACACGAAAACGGAGGTTTAACTCACCGAAAAGAATTGTTTCTGAAAGTGAAGATTTGGGGACAACCCTCGCTTCACGTCTGCATGTAGTTTTAAGATTACAAATGTCACAGTATGTGACAGAAAATGCATTAGCGTCAGGTGCGCAACAGGAACAGGAAGTCGTGTCATTCGTTGTGTTGTTGTTTTCAGGATTCTGATTGGCTAACATGGCTTTAAGTTTCTCATTACACTGCCGCCTATAGGTTTTGCAGGCTCATAATATCTCTTGACGGTGTATTTATGCGTATTCGTGTAAAAATGAATACTTTTTAGAAAATGATTGGATGTAAACAAGGACAATATTGAAAACGCCGAGGGGGGAAATAAAGGGTGTGTAAACGTAGCCTTAGATTAGCTCCAAAACATCCTGCTTTTCTGTAGACCTCTTTAAGTCCTTTTTAAGTGCATCAGCAAAAATTAAATATTATAAAATGTGACCTGATCTGGCAAAATGAGTCACAGTGACCCAAAATTCAAAATTGAGGTTTTGGTATCATTGAAAAGATGACAAAATAAGCTTTAAAATGATATCTTGGTCAAAGCTATATCTTAAACAGTTGTCAAGTTACAGTCGTTTGAATTATGGTATCGCAGCACCATTTTCTGACTGAAAAACCGGGAAAATCGCATTTAAAGTTTTTTGTCAGTTTTTTGTTGATATCTTTAACAATCCATAGCATCCAAAGAGATGCACCCAGTATTCAACAACAAAATTTTACTACAGGCATTTAGATACTTAGGAAAATATATTAAATCAGACTGAAGCTTCAATTATTTCAAAATATTTATTAAGTACTTATCAAATGAAGCGAAAACAGCATTTATTTTGGACATTCTTTTGTAAGATTTGAGAGCTGCAACTCAACCTAAATAGCCATTTAAGTACATTTTCACAATTATTTCCGTGATGAAACTTTGGGAGATTAATGTTGAAGACCTTTTCTTTCATATGAGACCAAAAAAGAAAAATCGATATTTTTGATGTTTTTCAACATAATCGGCCCGTATCTAAATAAATAGAACGCCGACTTCCGACTCATTACGGCAGATCGGGTCACAAATACATTATTCTTACTGGATTTATAGTGGATTTCCGGTATTTAGGAGCTATTTGCCATAATCATCATATTAAAACAAAAGAGTTTTGATCACCTGATGTCTAATGAATATAACATGTATGTATGTTTACTTTTTTGAATTAAAAACCTTATTTCACAATCCTCTCATTTTTTGCTAGTACATGTGTTACTGTTGACCGTCATTCCAAGTACAGTGGCTGCATGTGGTTCAGTCCGGCGCAGGCCGCCGAGCCATAAATAGATCCCGGATCAATATTTATACCTGATTAATGAGTCTGTTGCCGAGCGCATTTAATACATGCAAAGCAAGAGGCAGAGCCACTGGTCTGGAGGATTCAGAAGCGCTGTTATTACAACATGACCAGTAAAGTATTTTCAAGACTCGTATTTCGAGAATTAAAAATATGATAATGAAACATTGGCCGATATTATCTTTTGCAGAAACGCCAAATAGAAATAAGGATTTCTCTCATATTTGTTGCGTGTAGATATTTAAGTCCTCAGTACGATAAGACAATACAGTTTAAAAATCTTTTTCCTGAAAGAATCAAATAAAAGCAAAAGGGAAATGTATAAAAATGGACAAAAATTGTCATTTATTAGCTGTTACAAGCACAGAAACTGATTCACCAGGAGCTGAAGCGACTAATTGATTAAATTGATTATTAGGATAGTTGGCAACTAATTTAATAATGGATTAGTTGGGTCTACGTTATTATACACATACATACAGTGGATACTCCCTAATGTGGGGGCAGTAAGCTGACCAAAGCCGCAGTGGCAGTAAAGCAGCATTAAGCTGGACGCCGACCGCCATAAAAGAAGGATAAGAAGGAGACGAGAACCAGCGCTGTGTCTTGCGTCACAAAAACTGAAGTAATCACGTAGAAACACATGAATGAGATTTTTCACGATGTAAATACGTGCGCTGTTCAGTGTCCAGTCCTAAAGCGTCCAGTTCAGTCAAATCTTCCCATTTATTACAGACAAAACTCATTTTTATCTGATAAATAACAACAACCAGCGTTCTACTCACAATACAGACATTTACTTGATATTTTCAGTGATTATTCCGACGCGTGTCCACTGCGTTATTGAGACGAGACTCTCATGTGGAACGCCGTCTTGCACAAAAATGTTCTCTCCCAGAAATGAGTTATAGGCCAAAATGAGTCCTAATTGGCTAAAAATGACCAAAACTCCAATATTTCTTCATTTTGAGTTAATCAGAAAATATGTTTCCATTTTATAAATGTTAGAAAGTAAAAAATATAGAAAAATAGAAACAGACAGTTTGGTTTATTAAAAAATGCTGGAAATTAAATAGGTTTTTCTCTTTTTATCTGATTAATAATCAATTAAGTCACATTTTTGTCTGTGTTTTTGGTGTTTCAAAGCCCAGTTTCAGTGAACATTTTATTTTCAGGTTACGATGGGGTCATCTGAACACACCTTGGGGTTTACCATCACTGGCTCCCTGAGCGAGACCCTTAACCCCAAGTTGCTCCAGGGAGAATGTCCCTCAAATTAGGGAAATGGAAGATCCACGTCATCATTATAATTATATTTGGTGGCCCTTTGTAGGTTGGTAAAGACAAATCACAGATTTTTTGAACTGCATTACTATTATCAACATACTGTACATGTATATCTTAGCAAAGAATATTGAATGCATTTTTAGTAAGTATTAAGATTTAGATGTAGAAAAGCTCAGTGTGTGCTGAAACGTTATATAGGGATGAAGAAAAGGACATAAAATCCCTATTTCTGCATCACCATCAGCTGTGAAAGGATGCGGGAGCTGAAACGAGAAACGTATTTTCTCACTGCACTGCACACGGAAATATTTCTGGCTGTGCAGCGAAGCGGAAACAGACGGCGCAGAATTTAAAGCGGGAGCAGTAACAGGAATCAAACAGACATCCAGCGTCTGTTCAAAGCAGCAAAAATTCCCAAATGATACAAGTTCATGGGGTTTTTAACATCACCCTTAGTTTTACTTTTATGATCGAGTAGAGATGACTCTGGTAGGACTCAGGAGTGTTCTGAATTAAGGGGCGGGCGGTATGTTTATTTATTTTTTTTCCCCCAGAGCAGACACCGATATCGATTATTTCTGATCAAGCAGACGGATAACGGATATTTATAGCAGGGGTGCACAATAACATAATGTGATATCTGACATTTATCATGCTTACACCTGCCGATACCGATGCTGATAAATGAGAAAGGTGGAGTCGAGCACGAACGCAGGAACTTCCCCGCCCTATGTGGTGGGCCAAGTCAAATAGGGCGCGTGTGACACTCCATGTGCACTACCTAGCGCGTAAAGAGCCGTTAAGCTGCAACCCCGGCTATTTCACGAGACGCATACTACCGCATAGTAAAGTATGATAAGAGCGGCTTACGTTCATGTATTCATTCTCTGAACCGGAGCCTATCCCGGGAACTTATGGGCGCAAGGCGGGGACCAACCCTGGGCAGGCGCAGGACACACCCACTCTCACACTCACTTACACCTCACAGGGCCAATTTAGAGTCGCCAATTAACCTATATTGCACGCTTTTGGACGGTGGAAGGAAACCGGAGCACCCAGAGCAAACTAGAAAGGCCCTACTGTGAGGCGGCAGCCGTCAGCGCCTTACCTTACATACTATTAAGTGCGGCAGTTCGCGACTCGGAACACAGCCTACGTGCAAACTCATGTTTGTTAAGTGAGACAAACACGCAGTTTAGTTCGTTTAAAATTTTTCCGCATGTGCAGGAAGAGTTGAGATTTTGCTGGTGAACGTTTCACTGCATGTTCAGAGTTTTGGCACAAAACAACGCCATACATTTAAAGACAGAAGGCGTGGGCCGAATAAAATCCCACCTCAGACTTTGGACATGCCTGGCGCAAGCGCTACCTTTCTGACGTACAGTAAATGCATAATAAATTTTGGAGGAAATATCGGTCAAATCTAGTTGTCGACTCGATGCAGATTAAAAATATATACAGTATATATCGGCCTATTCTGATACGATTTCGATATTAGTCAAAGTCAAGTCAAAGTAAACTTTATCTCTGCTATAACAAATACGGCACATAGAATAGACAATATATAAATAGAATACAAAATATACATTTTAAACTAGAAATGGAATATTAAATATGAACTTTAAACTAGAACTAGAAGTAGAAAGAGAGACAGTTTGGATGCAGTATTAACCTACAGAAGTGGAAATTAACTTACATTGAATGTGCATGAGGTTAGTAACACTTTCAATATGAAAAATTCTATATCCAGTCTATTAATAACACAATATCTCTCAAAGAAGTCTGACTAACATTTAGGTTTGTGCAGATTATCGTGCATCCCTATTTTAAAGTGACACGTCATAAAATATAAAAATGGAAATTGGTGTCAGAATGTACACCACCATCAAACTATAAAAATGCTAAATATCGACGTCGATAATCGGCCAACCCCTAGTAACGACATTCTTGGATATTATTAACCCTCAGCAGAAATCGTAGCGCTGAATTACCTTGTGCAGTCTTCATTTGCAGAACACGTTGGGTTTTGTTTTGTATGTTTTTATGGTTTTTTTTTTTGTGCACGGAAAACCTCAAATATTAACTAATAAGCGTCCGTGTGAAACACAAGCTGAGCATGTGCTAGTGAGTGAAATGAATTAAACGAAGCTTCAATTCTTAAGCTTCAGCTTTGTTTTTTGTAATTGAATTATTCAAGTTATTCAAATAATCGTTTTAGCTGTACCTACGTTTATCATCGTTATCATCATCGCATTTTTCTCTATGAAAAATTGAAATCGTTTCATCGCCCAGCGCTAGCCTGTAATAATTCATGCACTCTTTCATTAGAAAAAATATCAGCATTAATAGGATATGCACAGTAATAATTGTTGATTAATCGTAATTGAGGTAAAATGCTGAATTAATCATGATATTGATTTGAGGTGGTATCGAACACCCCTCGGTTAGTGCTAATTCCCGCTGCTGTAAAAGTGTAATGGTTCTCGTGTGCCGGTGAGGAAAGTGGTATAAACGTGTGGACGACGATCAATCACCTGTGTGTGGGAGGCATGAGTGTGTGATGGATTCTTGATTGTAAAATGTGTTCCACTCCAGAGAGACGCTAATGACTCTCATTTACTCACCGAGCATCTTTGATGTCCAGGTAACAGCATGGCTTAACTGTGCTGTAGCGCTGGAGTGAATGTCTGTTTTAGTTCTCCGGGGAGTCATTATCGAGTGCATCATGGGATTTTATACGGGTTCTTGTGTTCAAGGTCAAGTCAAATGAAACTTTATCATCTCAGTTATGTACATGTATACAGAGAGACGAGACGGCGTGGCTCCGGTTTCTACCGAGTACAAAGAAGGCACGTAGAATATACAGTTGGGGGCAGTTGGTAGTGTAACGGTGTAACGGTTATTGTCAGATATGAGCATCAGTGTTCAGAGCGCTAAGCGAAAGACATCGGTGGAGACGTTTTTTTTTACCACAGTGCTCGGAGCGCTTCGTACGATTAGAACAGCGCTGGGCTCGTCAATAGCCAAGTTTCCATCCAGTTTTTTGCGACGTTTTGTTATCGACAAACAGAATATGCGTAAAAAAAAGTGAAATTTGCTGTCCAGCCTGTTTCCATCCAACTGGCTTTTTTATCGGATAAAAAATGGTGTGAGTGATGACGCTATCCCCCAAAACAAAGTGCGTCGCATAGGTTTTGGTGCACGCGAAAAAAAATCTGCCCTGAGCCGCTTCTGATACATATAATGTTGTGTGGCAAATTATCTACCTTTTTGTTTTCCACGCGGATACCCTCCGCTAAACAAAGAAACAAAGTGATGGAGAGATTATTTGTGACAGTTTTTGAAATTTGGTTAGCTTACTGTTATTTTCAGTTCACAAATAATTGAACTGTATAAAAATATCCGGCTATTTTATGAAGAAAGAATAAAGCAGTTAAGCTTGTCTGATAGCCCTAGAGCGAGTCTCGCGTGTGACAAAATCCCCATTGATGAAAAATGTATCATGTGACACATTTATTTGCATTAAAGTTCTTTTTTCAGACAAAAGTATTTAAAGAAGTTTTTTATGTATAAAGAAGGTATGCGCTAAAGTTAAACGGAAAAATATTATGTCGACATTTACAAAATGTTATCAATAATTAGCATTCCATCAGCTAGGACGGTAAAAATTTAGTTACGAAGATGCCAAGAAAGTCCTTGGATGGAGACTCGGCTATTATTACTTTCTTAAGAAGGCCAATCAAAATCGAGGAAGGGGACACACACGGTCAACAACTCTATAACAACAATGGCGGTGAACCTGAAGCGGCTGGAGAAGCTTATTTTGGTAAAAAACTAAACCACCGATCTCAAAGGAACACCTTTTACAGTGTCAAAATGTGAAATAGGGAAATGAACTGTTGCACCTTCTGCACTTTACACCTCACCGTTATGATGCGCATGCGTTATAATGGACTATCTCTCCTATGTTGCACTGACACTCTTCTTTGCATACTTTTGCACTGCTCTAGTATTTGCAATAACCGTTAAACATGCGCAAGTATCATCATCACTTTTAACTAACTATATCTGTAATAAATTATTGAAAAGTATTGCACAGAATGGTTCTCAATGTTGCTATAATATCTGCATAAACGTAAATTTCTAGACTTTTTGTAATACACTTTATTAATAAACTTGATGTTGAAATCTTTCATATTGAAACTGTCATTGACTTCTAATTTCTAGCTAAAATGTATATTTTGAAGTTCTGTTTGATGGTATATTGTCTATTCCATGCTACTCTCTATCTGTTCTTTGTTCTCTATTTCTTGATGCACTGTGTAAACTGGAGCCACGTCGTCTCGTCTCTCTGTATTTGCGACCCTCCACGGCAAAACCAGTCGCTGGTTAAACGAGTTTCCCGAGAAAACGAGCCGCTATGTTATTAAGGGGTAAAATTTTGATTTTTTAGTTTTTAGTGTTTTGAAACAGTGGAAGGTCTATACTGTACTGTTGTGAATAAATTTTGCTGAAAGACTTCAATTCTTCCATCCTAAAAACGTGACTTTTCTTTGAGGTGAGGAATTCAATTCCAGCAGAATGTTAAAAGTTACAGTTTTGACCGCCTTCTACTTCAATAATATTTACGTAAATCCACTGGTTGACTAGCGTGAAGATATTTCTCCTCGAACTATCTCCGCCTCCCGAGTTCAGTTAACTCCACCCAGGTAGGCTATCCGTGTGGCTGTGAATGCAGCGCGTGAGGTTAACAGAATGCAAACGAGTCAGCAACCGCATTCAAGCGCTCAGAGTGTTGATGCCGGGCGATAGTCAATCTCAAAGGCAGATTCGCTTTCACTTGGCGCGGACAGGAGAAACCCGACTCCTTTGAATGTTGATATCTCAGTCATATGTCGTCCCATTTATTCCATATAGGTATCATTTTGAAGCTTGATTTATGGCCTTTCATGAAAACATAATAACTCAATTTTGAAAATTTGCGATAAGCGACTGGTTTTGCCGTGGAGAATCGCTATATCCGTACAATATATAAAAGAGATGATAAAGTTTACTTTGAATTTGACTTTGACTTTGAACGCGAAAGTGTCTGATGACGCTTTTCGGAACTTCGCAACAACAAGCGCTGAGAAAACGCTCTGCAAAAAACGTGTTTGGTGGACAGAGGCCCTTAAGGAGTTGGTCCTGTGATTGGAGGGTCGCCGGTTCAAGTTTAGAACGCTAAAGGTACCACTGAGGTACTGCTCACCGGGCGATGCCTATGTTAGGCTGTCCACTGCTCCTTTGTGAATGGGTCAGGAAGCAGAGGTCACATTTCGCTGTGGTGGACTGTGTGCTGTGCTGTGTTCACAATAACTTACACTGCTTATTTGGCAGTTCTCCGGGAGCAGTGCTTGAAGACGGTACCTTGCTTATGAGTACCTCAGTGGTACCTTTACGGAACTGGAACCAGCGACCCTCTGATCACAGGGCCAACTCTTTAACCGTAATATCAACTACCTACTTTTGTGCTTTAAATGTGCGTAAGATCTGCCGCAGTTTAATATGAATATGAATGAACAGACAATCTGTTAAAAAGAAACATTATCTCTAAACGAGGGTTAAACCTACGCTTAGACTAGCTTTGAGTCTCAGTGGTGAGTCTCCACAAGTACTGCAGTTTAGTCCAGGCTTAATCCGTGTTCAAGAAACCAGTCCTTTAACGTATATGTCGTTATTCAGCGCCCAAGTACAGATCCAGTACTGAAGATGGTTAAAACTCAGGACGGTACAGACACGGTTGCCCCGTGGGTGTTCGCCCCGTGATCAGAAGGTCGCGAGGTTCGGAATCCAGGTAGTCATGAGCAAGGTATAGTCGCCACTTTGTTAGGCCGCCCCACTGCTCCTTCATCGATGGGTCAAATGCAGAGGTCAAGATTGCCAGGGTGCGCGGTGCGTTTCATCACTGACTTTCACTTTTACACCTGGATGCTGTCCTTGCAAAATATAAAGAAACAGTGGGTGGCCCAAAACTTTTGCACAATACTGTATGTAATATTTTTATGTAAGCAAAAGGGTTGAAATAATTACAGCAAACCACAGTAAAATTCAGATGACTTGTCTTAATGACTGTATCGTGACCATCGAGTATAAATGCTAACGTTATTGTTAAATAGACAGCATGTACTTCGCCAGTTTTGTTTTTTCTGCCCTTGCCAAAAGTGAGACAGCTCGGGCCTCCGCCCATCCAGAAAACTCCTAGCGCATGTGGGTTTTGTACTGCTTTCATGTTTCGCGCCCCGCCTATGGCGTCACATCAATGTTAAAAACTAGAGCGCGCAAAATGGCTTGCCTCAAAAATTATGCGAGGGCAAATGTGAAACTCGAGAGTTACTGTGTACTCAAGAATCGAAAAGGGGTTGTATAATATTGCGCCAAGAAACTGTATTCTTCCTCTCTCTAATGTTTTTTTTCTCTCCATGTGTTAAATGTCTCAGTAAAGTAGATTACCGATTTGTGCTTTTTTGTTCAGTGAGAAATCTACGTTTGAAAGGGCGCTTTTGGCTGTTTGTGGTTTCGGCAGTTTCTCTAAGTCTGTGAATCCTATTGGCCGATGGCTCCTGGTTTTGTGATTGACTGCATGCTTCAATACAGAAAAACCAAAGATGACGGAGTTATAGTTATAGTTTATTCTATTATGATTTAATAGTTAGGTCTTACACGTTAAATAAGGACGCAATCACTGGCTCCTCGCCCACTTGTCTGTCCCCAATATAAAGTATAAAAGTTTAAGCATATTATACTTTTGGTTTAAAATAAAAGCATTTACTATGTTAAACTTTACAATTCTGGTTATATTGGTGTCATTTTAGCAATAGGGCCGAATTCATCATTTATACAGTGATTTAGAGAAATTTCAAGGTATTGAGATATATATCATGTATCGTGATACAGCTTAAAAATATCTCAGTATTATTTTTATGCCATATCGCCCAGCCCTTATTATTATTTTTTAATTATTATTATTATTATCATCACATTTTAACCACATTCTAATTATACTAATAATCGTATTTTGTTGATTAAAATCAGGATTTTAAATGTTCAACCCTGTGGTGCTGGAGTGTGAATAAAGCTGCTTGTGTGATGATTTGAGGTGGAGCCAGACAAGCTGCCCTGCCAACACTCTTGCCTTCTCTGTTAGAGAAGGTGATGGATTCATGAAGCTACTGCTGAACCTGTCTCTGATATTGTCCGATATTTATTCATATGAATGCTGATGAGAAACGTCCCCCGGCATGGCTGTAAAGAAAACCCTTCCTTTGTCTTTCGTTCTTTCATTTCTCCTTCATTCCTTTCGGGCGGTTTTCGGGGAGTATTTCTGTCTGTGACATAATGAGCAGAATGTGATTTCCTGCAGCTAACAGCATTTGTGTGATGAGGAACAGTCGGTCACACTTTTGCTCTCTCGCCTTCTCTGTCTCTCACACATGCACACACGCGCACGCACACACACACACACACGCACAATAAAAGTGTAAGTGTATGCTTGGCGGGCACTTAAAAAATATGATAATTATTCTTGAGACGCAGAGATGCCAACATTTCTGGGTGAGAAAGAGAAGTGTGTGTGTGTGTGTGTGTGAGTGTGAAGTGCATGTGTGTGGTGGGTGGAGGTTAAGATGGTAGAGACTGAAAGGAAAGAGGGAAAAGAGCTTACGAATTTAATTCAGTTATGATGAATGGGGGACAGAGGACAAGGCAACTAAGTCTGGAATGGAGGAGTGATAAATAGAAAAGAGCAGGAAGAGGAAGAGCACTGTATTAGGTGTGTGTGTGTGTGTGTGGTGTGAGGGATGTGTAGATGTTGAATGAGGGAATGTGCTGTAGCTTTTCAGCTGTTGGTTTGGCATCTGGATTTTTACTGTGTGCAATTGTATGTGTGTGTGTGTGTGTGTGTGTGTGTGCATGTGTGTCAGGGTGCGCTTTCATGTGCATGCGTCTGAGTATGCGTGTGAGTGTGGGCATGCATGTGTCTGCAGGTGTACGCATCTCCATGCATGTGTGTGTGTCTACGTGCATGTGTGTGCTTCTGCATGCATGTGTGTGAGTGTGTGTGGGCATGCATGTGTTCCAGAGGCATATGCATCTCTGTGCATGTGTGTGTTCTCATGCATGTGTGTGGAGCTGCAGTGTGTGTGTGTGTCGGCAGGTGTGTGTGTGTGCGGCATGGCCCGTGGCTTCTGCATGCATGTGTGTGTGTGTGCGCGCATATGTGTTTGACTGTGCCTGATTCTGTGTGCATGCACCTGAGTATGCATGTGTGAGTTTCAGTGTGTTAGGGTGTGCATGGTCTTCAGGTGTGTGCAGCTACTCATGTGTGTGTGTGTGCGCAAGTAAAAATGTGTGTTGGACTATGCTCTATGTGCCTGAGATGTATAAGATGCAAGTGTGTATGTATGTAATCAGTGATTGTGTGGCATGCATGAGCCAGGTACATGAATGTGTGTGTGCATGCGAGAGTGCGTGTGTTCGCAGTGCTGCATGCCTACACACACTCCCGCTCATGTTGAGGAGTAGATGCCTTGTTGCCATGGCAACAGTCTGGGTCGGCTCGTGTGAACGGCTCGAGGAGGTCAGGCGAGCTCACGCGGTTCACAAGTTCAAAGGTCAAATGCAAACAACTCGACAGTGAGTGAGGAAGAAGACGAGCGAGTCTGATCCGTGTCAAAAATGTACTGATAAAAATAAAATGGAAATGTCTTCCGATCGCACTCGGACGTGAGAATTGTTGCAGCTTATGTTTCCCAGCCTATGAATACGACTTCGTTAAGGCTTCATGATTTCCGTAGATAATACTTTTAATTGGGGGAGAATGTCCTAGCTTTAAGTACAAACATAAAACAAAACAAAATACTTATTGATTAATTGTAATCGAGGTTAAATGTCCAATTAATGTGAATATTGATTTGAGGTCATATTTAGGGGTGCACGATTCAGAAAATCTCACGATTCGATTCGATTCCGACTCTTGGCCTCACAATTTGAATCAAAGTCGATTAACGATTCATAAGCGATTCACGATTCAATACAGAGATGATCCTGTTTCCCAGATTGGTGTTTTGAGTTACTTTTCCCATTTGACTGTGGCAGATCAAATAAAAATCACACTGAATCAAATGTAGCTTACTAAATATAATGCATATAAAAAGATATCGACTGCATTTCCTTCATGCCTACACTTCCATAGTGGATTATGATTTCGGTTATCAAAGCTATTCACAGGATTGATGAGCTGAACTTGTGTCAGCAAATTAAACTAGAAGCCACATTAGTTGAAAATGGGTCGATTTTAAAAATGCATGAATCGAATTTGAATCGACAGAGAAAGAATCACAGTTCGAGTCAATTCACACCCCTAGTCATATCGCCCAGCCATGATTAGACGAAAAATTATAGATTTGATCAGATTTGACCCGTTGTTATAGTAACATCACATTGATTTGGAAAGCTAATTTATTTTAAAGACAAGCTGTGCTCATAACCAGTTCCTTTTGATCCAGTTTTGTGTTAATCTAAAGGGACTTGATGAGTGCATTGTGCTGCTGCTGCTGCCTTCATGACATCTTTAACACGTGATCTCAGCCGTGCATCTCGCTCACCAGCCATAACGGCACGCTTTTTCACTCAGCTCAACTTAAGGGTCCATGCTTCGTTGCTTGATTCATTGTTTGGGTTTAAAGAGGTCATAATAATAAGAAGAATAAAATCTTCTTTTTTTTCACTTATTTTAAAAGTAAACATGACGAATAATTAATTTTTGCGTATTTATACTGATACCAATATTGTAAATTTAGATATATGCCAATACGATACAAATCCCATACAGTCTTTGAGTCTTTTTTTTAAACAGAAAATACCGCTTAAAAAATTTGTGAATACGTGCCTGGGATTATTCCTGTTCTGCTTTTATGAAATGCGGACTTAAATACTGTTTTCCCAAATAAAACAATGTTATAATCACACAATCTATATGTATATATAAAAAATAAATGTAAATTTTGGATTGAATATATGCTAAATTATTTATTATTAAAATAACATCTCAAAACTGACTCCTTTAAACACAGTGGTGTAATTTAGTGACGGTCCCTAATCCTGTGGTGCTAAAACCATCAGGAACACAGAGATTGTGAGTGAGAGCTGGTGTTGTTCAGGAAATTAAACAGTATAATGGTGTGATGTGTTTTTGGGGTTGTAGTGTGTTGCGTTGCTTGTTCTGCTCATTGTCATATCAATATGTAGGAATTAGTGTGAATGTTGAACAATAAACCAGCTTTACCGCAGTAACACTTCACATGCAGAACCGACTGAGGGCGCTGCATTTACAGATCGAATACAAAGACTCAAGATTCAAGATTCTTTATTTGTCACATGCAAATTATACAGGTACAACATGCAGTGAAATCTATCCCGAGCCGCTCTTTTGACTGTGCAAAGTAGGCAAAAATTAAAATAAAATAGAGCTACAAATACAAACTTAAAAATAAGGAGCTAAAGGGAAATAAAGATAAAAGATAAATAAACGATTTCTTTTATTACAATAAAGCTACCTACGTGCAGAAAGCAAGGAGTATAATTTAATTTAAGACCCGAGTGCCGGGTACAGGTGTATCTGCATGTATGTATGAATAAAAATCGGCCCAATGCCACCGATACCCGATCCAGCCGTTTGAGTCGTTATTGGACCCGTAGCCCATCCACATATCGGATCGGTGCCACCTCTAGTTTAAAGTTGATATTTTATAGGTTTGAGGAGGTCTTAAGGTATAACACATGACACTGCTCTGTTCAAAACATTACACCATCAAAACACATCAAGAGCAGTTGTACAAAGTGTGTACAGATTAACGTGCACCTTTCGTTCCTTATTCACCGCACACTCTTTATTTTGGTAAAAGCATGTAATTTGAAGTTGGGATTAAGCAGGATTAATAAGTGCGTATGTGTTGGATGTGTTCTACAGTGATACAGAGAAACGATGTGTTACCTTCCTCCACTTTATCTCCTGTTTAATCCCCTGCTTCTCTCTCCAAAGAGTCACCTTGGTCCTAATTCGATTCACTTATGAGACACACACACACACACACACACACATTTACTCTCTCACACACACACACACACACACACACACAGGAACACACTCTCAAACGTAATTAAAAATGCTCACTCTCAAATGCTCAAGCCATACCTCCCTCACACACATGCACAGTTCTGTACTGCTGCTGCTTTGTGGGGACCTTCCATAGACTCCCATTATGACTAGACCCTAAACTAATCCTCACACCAAACCTAACATTAATCTTAGTAACCAGTAGCACATCGCTTACCTCTTTTTATCGTAAATAATATTATTTTTATCGAATGCTAATTTTATAGAAAGCCATTTTTCCTCATGGGGACCACTCCAGTGCCCCCACAAAACCATAAAATAATAAAATAAAACTGGTGTTAGGGTGTTGGTGGCCTTGTGGTAGGTAGGACACTCGCCTTGGGACCAAGAGGTTGTGGGTTCGAATCCGACCTCTGGCGTTACCAGCACTGGGTCCCTGAGCAAGACCCTTAACCCTAAGTTGCTCTCAGGGGAACTGTCCCTGAAATTAGGAAATGTAAGTCGCTCTGGATAAGAGCTTCTGCTAAATGCTGTAAATGTTAGAGGACAAAAAGGACCCCACAATGTATAAATACGTGGTACACAGACACACACACACACACACATACTGAGTTCAAATCATCACTCACCAATACTCAAGTCAACCGTCCATCAGTCCACACACATACACACACACACACATACACACACACTGGCACGTCAACAAAAATCGTCAGTCTCCAATACTTAAGTCATCCCTCCATCAGTCCACACACACACACACACACACTTTCTTACATACATTCACACACACATCCATATACACGCACTCTCATACGCTGATTTAAGTGATCATTTTCCAATACTCCAACCCCGATCTGCTCACACACACACACAAATACACTCATAAACACTGATTAAAATGTTCACTCTCCAAAACTGAAGCCACTCCTTCATCCACACACACACACACACACAAAAATACACTCATAAACACTGATTAAAATGTTCACTCTCCAAAACTGAAGCCACTCCTTCATCCACACACACACACTCAGACACACACACACAAAAAATACACTCAAACACTGATTCAAATGTTCACTCTCCAAAACTGAAGCCACTCCTTCATCCACACACACACACTCAGACACACACACACACAAATACACTCATAAACACTGATTAAAAATTTCACTCTCCAAAACTGAAGCCACTCCTTCATCCACACACACTCAGACACACACACACAAAAAATACACTCAAACACTGATTAAAATGTTCACTCTCCAAAACTGAAGCCACTCCTTCATCCACACACACACACACACACACACAGACACACACACACAAAAAATACACTCATAAACACTGATTAAAATTTTCACTCTCCAAAACTGAAGCCACTCCTTCATCCACACACACACACTCAGACACACACACACACAAATACACTCATAAACACTGATTAAAAATTTCACTCTCCAAAACTGAAGCCACTCCTTCATCCACACACACACACACAAAAATACACTCATAAACACTGATTAAAATTTTCACTCTCCAAAACTGAAGCCACTCCTTCATCCACACACACACACTCAGACACACACACACAAAAAATACACTCAAACACTGATTCAAATGTTCACTCTCCAAAACTGAAGCCACTCCTTCATCCACACACACACACTCAGACACACACACACACAAATACACTCATAAACACTGATTAAAAATTTCACTCTCCAAAACTGAAGCCACTCCTTCATCCACACACACTCAGACACACACACACAAAAAATACACTCAAACACTGATTAAAATGTTCACTCTCCAAAACTGAAGCCACTCCTTCATCCACACACACACACACACACACACGCTTTATTACATTATCTGTCTCACACACACACTCTCTTATACCAATTCACATACAGACTGAAACGGCGATTAAAATGGTCACTCGTCAATACTCAAGTCACCCCTCCATCCACCCACACACACTCACTCTTACACACATTTATACACACACACAGACACGCACTCTCAAACGCCGATTAAAATGATCACTCTCCAATACTCGAGTCACCCCTCCCACCGCCCAAAACACACACACGGAGCAGCCAGGCTGCCAGCCATCTCATCTGGGATTCTGGGCTCGTAGAAGCGGGGAGGCAGTGTGACATTAAGCAGTTGGTCTGTTGGAGAGCGAGAGCGCGAACGAGGGAGGAGAAGAAGAAGAGAAGAGAAACCAGTACCACAATACTGGAATGTACGTTTGTAAAATAAATGTACATAAGATCTGCAGCAGATTAATATGAGGGAACACAGCACCTCTGTGAGTTGAAATTGTTCCATTGCGCAAATTAGCAGTCGACCGCTACAACACTAGCATCACAAACAACGCTGCATTTACATTTATGGCATTTAGCCGAAAATCATGTCCTAATTTCAGGGACGGTCACCCTGGAGCAGCTTGGGGTGAAGGATCCTGCTCAGGGACACAATGATGTTAAAGTGAGTGTTTGTCATTGTGAACACAGCACAGCACACAGTGCACCTCAGCCAAATGTGGGCTCTGTCTTTGACCCCTCTGTGGAGGAGCAGTGGACAGCTGACATGGGCAGCACCCGGGAAGCAGTACTTGGGGACGGTACCTTGCTCATGAGCACCTGAGTGGTACCTTTACCGGTCTCCCTAACTCCCTAACGGTTACGCTACCAACGATGGTAGTGCTGGAGGTAGGATTCGAACACGTGATCTCACGAGGCCAGTGTCTTGACCACTAGACCATCAACACCTCTTTTGTGGTGCTTTTGTGTGACTGGTGCAAAAGAAAAATGAGTTCAGTAAATATTTTCTGCAGTGTGTGTTCATGTACTGTAACCTAGCGTGTGTGTGTGTGTGTTGTCACATGTCTCCGCTCCATCGAGTTTGCCACTGCGTCTGTGTGTTTGCTTCAGCTATTATAAAACCACAGAGGTGTGCTCTCTTTCATTACAAAAAATCTCCCAGCTTTAATAAAATGATAAAATAATAAATGTTTCAGTAATCCTGATCGAGGTAAAATGTTCAATTAATCGTGATACTGTTTTGAGGTGATAATCGTCCAGCTCTAAGACAACAGCAGGCTTGTGGAAAAGAAGATTCCCGATTGCGCCCCGACTTCCACGCTCACACGCTCACACACACACACACACACACACACACTCTCACACACACACACACTCTCACACACAGCCCAGAGGGATACTCCACTACCTGTTGTCTTGGCAACGGCAGCCAGTTGTGGGGTGTGTGTGTGTGTGTGTTGGAAGGATGAATGGTGGCGAATCTGCCCTTTACCGTGTGTGTGTGTGTGTGTGTGTGGAGCTGGACATGTGTGTGTGTGTGTGTGTGTGAAGACGTTCATCTCTCCTCTCTCCACCCGACTCGCTCCTCTGTTCCAAATAAACGAGTGCCAACTCATTCCATCTCTTTTCTTCACTCTCTCCATCCCTCTGTCTGTCTGCATGTCTCCTTCTTCCTCTCTATTTGTCCAACTCTACACTTTCTCTCTCTCTCACTCCCCATTTCTTTCTGTGTCTCCTCCCCTCTTTTTCCTCTTTCTCTTCATTTTCCCTCGCTCTGTCTCTCTCTTTCTCTCTAAGTCCTCTACTTCTCTCCATCTTTATCTCTTCACACTCGCGCTGCTTCTCTCTCTCTGTTTTCAAGCCCCACTTTTCCTCTTTCCAAGTCTCTCGCTCTTTCTTTCTACGTCCTGTCGTACTTTGTTTTATTTCCCTCTCTCTCCCTCCCTTCTCTCTCTGTCTGCCTCCACCCCTCTTTTCTCTCTTTCCTCTATCACTCTTTATATCGTCCAAGTCTCTCTCTCTCTACTTCTACTCTCTCTCTCTTCTGTTACCTGTCTGTGTCTCACACCACCTGCGGTACAGGTGATACAGGTGAGAAGAGCGTTCTCTTATAACGCGTGCGTGTGTGTGTTTCCGTAGAGATCCGCAGTCAGCTGGTGGAGCAGCAGAAGTGTTTGGAGCAGCAGACGGAGGTGCGCGTGCAGCTGCTGCAGGACCTGCAGGACTTCTTCAGGAAGAAGGCGGAAATCGAGAGTGAATATTCACGCAACCTGGAGAAGCTGGCCGAGCGCTTCATGGCCAAAACCCGCAGCACCAAAGACCACCAGCAGTACAAGTGAGCACACAACATACACACATACACACATCACACACCATACACACACACACACACACACACACACACACCATACACTCATCCAACACTGCTCCATCCATCCATCCAAAACCTGCAGCACCAAAGACCACCAGCAGTGCAAGTGAGCACACAACATCCATACACACACACACACACACACACACAGTCTTGTATTACTATCTTCCATAGACTCCCATAATGACTAGATGTGTATAATTTTACACCTACACCTAATCCTAACCCTAACCTTAACCTCAGTAACTAAAATCACATCTTTAACTCTTTTAGTTTCTCAAATAAAACAAGCACATTTTCCATGAAGTCATTTTTCCTCATGGGGGTCTCTCAAACGTCCCCACAAAACCCAAAAAACAGATAAAAGTGATTTTAGGGGACAAAAAGGTCCCCACAATGCGATAAATACATGAACACACACACCAAAGACCGCCAGCAGTACAAGTGAGCACACGCCATACACTCACGCCCCACCCCGACCTGCAGCACCACTCCTCTTGCTGCACTTTCTGTTTCTTTCTCTCCGACTTACTCATCCTTTCATTATGGTCTGTCCCTGCTATTGTCTGTCTTTCTCTTTGAGTCTCACTCTACCTCTCCCTCACTCTCACTTCTTTTCTTTCTTGCTGCAGAGTGCTATCTGAATTAATCACACACACACACACACACACACACACTCACTCACACGCTCTGGCAGATGATGAGCAGAATACATAAAGGAGGCAGGGCCGTTATCTCCAAGCGTCTCGCTGCACGTGCTGAGATGAGCAGAGATGAAGGAGAGGAAAATACGAGCAGCATCATCGCTTACACAGAGACACCATCAAACAGAGGAGATTAGACCGAGAGATGAACAGATGAAGAGAGAGAACAAAAATACACAAAAGAATGAGAAAACGGGAAGACGGTGAGAGAGAGCTGCTGGAAAGAGAGAGGTGGGGAAGGAAAGAGAGACTCGGAGTGATGGGAAAGAACAAGATGTGAAGAGAGAGAGAGAAAGAGGGATTGCAACACTGATAAGGAAGACGGGAAGAGAGAGATGCAGAGAGGGAGAGAGTGAGAGAGAGAGTGAGAGTGAGTAGTAGTGAAAAAGTGTACAAATATGTACAGAAAGTGCGATGGAGAAAGAGTGCCGATAGATTCAAAGAGAAAGAAAGAAAGAGTGAGAGAGACGAAGAGAGAGAGAGAAGGAAAAAGAGAGAAAAAAGAGATTTTGAGGGAAGAAGAGAAAGATTGCTAGGGAGGGAGGGAGAGAGAGAGAGGCAGTGACATAGAAAAAGGAAGAGAGAGGGGGGGGGATGGGGAAACAGAAAAAACTGCAGAAAGAGCAAAACAGAGAGAAAGAAAAATTACACAAAAGGAAGTGGAGAGAGAGAAAGAGAGAGAGAGAGAGGGAAAGAAAGCAGCACAAAAATATTGAGGAGAGTGAGTGAAGAAGCACAAATATGTTCACAGAAAAAAAGAGGGAGAGTGCAGATATTAACAGACTGAGACTGAGAGCGATAGACAAATAAAAAGAGAGAAAGAAAAAGAGAGTGGTACAAAACACTCAGAAAGAAAGAGCCAGAGAGAAGACAAATATGAAGGAAGAGGAGGAAAGAAGTAGGGGAGAGAGAAAGCGGGGGAGTTTGTCTCTCTCCCTCCGTCCTGCACAGCTGGCAGGTGTGTGTTTTGGGTTCCGCACATCTGTCCTGCTGACTGCAGAGCGCTGCATTACCGCACCATTCCAGCGGAGCGGCTCTGCTCCAAAATGGAGTCACTTTGTCTTTTTATCGCTCTTTTCCTAATGTGTTTCAGTGCAACCAGTGAAACAAAATGGCGCTCTGCGTCTCTCCCCTCTCTCCCTCTCTCCCTCTCTCTCTCTTTAGGGGGGTCACGTTTGATCAATATCCTCAAAGCAAACTGAGTCAGCGTGAAGGGAGAGTCAGGTGTCTTACTGTTAATCCACGCTGAATGTCACTCGTGTGTCATGTGGAATATTCCGTGTGGGAGCCGAGGCTTAATTAAATGATAACATGCTGTTGCTTTATTATTTCCCAGCGTTTGCGGTGACGGGATTATGCAGGATATGGGGATAAAAACACAAATCGGACAAATCTAAGGAAGATTGTTGCTGTTTTTGCACACTTGGGCGTTTGTTTCTTTGCAGGCAAAACACAACTCGTATATAGAAAATATATACAGTCTGGAGATCTACGTAAAAAAATGCAGGTAATTGCAGTTTTGTGCAGAAGGTCGTTGCTCATGGTGTGGCTGTGAAACACATTGAAGATCATTAAAATATATGAGTTCTGAGAAACAGTTTTTAAACATGCAACCATATCGGTTTATTGTAGATATAAAATTTAAATATTTGTTTGTTTGTTTTTTATCTATATAAGATTAAGGAATTAAGGAATGATGATTAAGGACTAAAGAGCCGCTAATGGGACTGGGTAGTGAGTTAATAAATTGATGTTTCATGTGCCAACGTCCCGATGTCTAGTTGCAAGAACACAAATGTCTTAATAGCCAATAGTCTAAAGTGTCGGGATATAAATTCCATGTCACTGTGTATAGTAAGGGTCAACCAGTTATCGGGGGACGATCTTAGCCATTTTGCCGATGTTTAATTTTGACCATCACCTATATTAAGTGGCGCGCTACTGTGGCTTTATTTAGGGCCTGCGTTCACCACACCAAACGCGTATTTTTCCACAGAGAGCGATCAGAACCTCACCTCCAGACCGCTTTCTCTGCGCTTTCTCTCAGTGCTCGTTGTTGCAAAGTTACAAAAAGCGGCATCAGGCACTTCCACGTTCCAACGTGCTTCTTTGAGATCGCTAGTTCAGCCGACAAGATGGAGAGAACTCGCATCTTAGCATTGGCGGCAGCGTTTGAAATAGATACTCGCGTTTTCGAGACAAGATTGGGTGCATGAAATCTTCTCCAGCTGCATGCTCCATTGTTGTTCGCGAGTTCTTGACCGGTGTTTGCCCCGCCCCTTTCCTTGATTTTGATTGGCTAGCAAGAGAGAAGTGACATTGACGAGCACAGCGCTGTTCTAACAGTTAAACAGATTTCACCTGCGTTTTTTTCCGCTTAGCACTCTGAATGCTGAAGCTCAGCCTGGATTTGTATTAAAAGTAGGTGCTGCCAGCGGAAAACATGCGTTTGGTGGACACAGAACCATAACGTCCCGTCCACAGCAGTCTCTGATTGGCTACATGTCACACGAGTAGTAGCCAGTCAACGCAGAAACCTTGTTGTCACTCACACCACACTCATACACAAGCGCAGTGTGAAGCTCCGAGACACTTGCTGTTTGTAAACTAACCGTTAGGTTTACAAATGCCAACTTTAACATGTTGAAGTTTCCAGATTAATCATGAGATTCAAGATTCTTTATTTGTCACATACAGTACTGTGCAAAAGTTTTAGGCAGGTGTGAAAAAATGCTGTAAACAAAGAATGCTTTCAGAATATAAATAATGATTGTTTATTTTTATCAATTTACAAAATGCAAAGTGAGTGAACAAAAGAAAAATCTAAATCAAATCAATATTTGGTGTTACTACCTTTTGCCTTCAAACCAGCATCAATTCTTATAGGTACACTTGCACAAAGTCAGGGATTTTGTAGGATTATAGTCATTATATTATTTTGTAGGATTATAGGATTATAGATCTGTGGTTAGTTCTCCAAGATGTTTGGAACAACCTACCAGCCGAGTTCCTTCAGAAACTATGTGCAAGTGAACCTAGAAGAACTGATGCTGTTTTGAAGGTAAAGGGTGATCACACCAAATATTGATTTGATTTAGATTTCTCTTTTGTTCATTCACTGCATTTTGTTGACTGATGTAAATAAATGATTAACACTTCCATTTCTGATAGCATTCTTTGTTGACAGCATTTTTTCACACCTGCCTAAAACTTTTGCACAGTACTGTACATATGTACATACATTAGTGCAACATGGAGTGAAATGTAGCCTGAACCACCCTAAGGCCTCGTCCACACGGACGTTCGAGATGAATGCCCTGGGAACACCATACGCGTTTTGCTGCGTTTTGTAGCTGCGTTCGATTGCCGTTTCACTGACGTTCGCAATAGCGTCGTTTTCCTCGCGTTCGTCAGGATTTTGACGCCAAGAAAACGTTGCATGCAGTGTTTATTTGACGCCACCCGAACGTGCAGCCGGCCCAACGCCGGTGCTGAACGCCCGTGTGGACGCCTTGATTTGCTCCAATGAGCAGAAAAACAGTCGGCGCTCACCCGGCGCCACGAACGCCAGAAAAACGCCTGGTTCAGACATCCGCGTGAACGAGACCTAATACTGTGTAAATCGAGAGATAGAACTTAGAAATGAGAAGTTATCGACAGGTTAAGTTAAAGAAATTTTATATAAACTAAAATGAAGATAAATTATATATAAAAATAGGCGGTAACTGTACATGATGATCTGAAATAGCAGGTTTGTGACAGGAAGCAAGAGTTTATGTGAGTTTGTGTTATATACGTGATTTAACTCTTCACAATTCTCAACACTAAAATAAAGTATTTGTCATTTTTCATGTTGGCCACACCAGCAGTTTCCGGATGATTCTGTGACTGTAAATCGGTGTAGTTGGGGTCATACACATGGTTCCTCCACATTTCCTGCACTTCCTGTAGCGTCCAAGTGCTGTGCAGTTGAGCCTTTGAAGGGAAAGATGGGACTCTCCTACCTAGAAATGACTCTTTTTTCTCAGCTCACATTTGGTTGTCACGTCACTTAAATGTAGAGGCCGACCAATATTGGTTTTTCAGGGCCGATATCGATACCGATCATTGTTAGTTAACGAGGCCGATAACCGATACTTGATGCCGATATGCAAAAAAACGAAAATGCCTGTCAAAATTTAGAATTTTACAAACACCAAGCTCGGCTGAAACTCTCCTCTCTCCTCTTCTCCTTCTCTGAGATTCACGTACTCGTTTGACATATAGCCGATCAGTGTGGGCGGGACATTAAATGAAGCAGCGAGTCGAGAGAGAAGAGACGGCAGCGGAGCCACAGTAGCGCACCTTGTAATTACTTAACATTAGTGACGGTAAAAAATTAAACACTGATACCGATAATCTGCAAAATGCCCAATATTGCTAAGGAGCGGTTATGAAAATTAACTTGGTCTTGTCCATAACTTTCGTAACGAATGGCAGATTTAATTGGAAGCTGTGCACAAAAAGTTTTTAAGGGTGTAACGATCATCCACAATCCCATAGCATCGTTCCAAAATGAAAACATCAATTAGACATCGTACATATTATAACATCCGTCATGAAGTCGTTAATATTTTTTAATGAAAATACTAAAGCCCGCCTCCATACCGCCTCCTGGCCAATCACAGCTAGCTGACATGACAGACAGCTTACATGTTGATTATCCCTGAAATAACAGTATGCCAACTAAGGCCTCGTCCACACGGACGTTCGAAATGAACACCCTCTGAACACCATACGCATTTTTGTAGCTGCGTTCGATTGGCGTTTCACTGGCGTTCGCAATAGCGTCGTTTTCTTTGCGGTCGTCGGGATTTTGACGCCAAGAAAACGTTGCATGCAGCGTTTATTTGACGCCACCTGAAGGCGCGGCCGGCCGAACACCGGGGCTGAACTCCCGTGTGGACGCTTTGATTTGCTCCAAAGAGCAGAAACACGCTCAGCGTTCAGTCGGCGCTCACCTGGCGCCACGAGCGCCAGAAAAACGCCTGGTTCAGACGTCCGTGTGAACGAGGCCTTAAGAGTCTGAATAGCGTTGGTTCACTAACCCAGCAGTACCATACTATACAGTCTATATTTACTGTACTACATTTGTAAGGCGGACCTTTATTTTGAAATTCTCTGCTATTTTTTTTTTCCTCAAATCAAAATCGTATTTTATCAAACTTTGTGATCTCGGCAGAAATCGAATCGTTGCACATTTAATCGATATAATATCGTATCGTGATGAAACCTGTGGTTTACACCCGTAATTATTTTCTTCTTGTTATTTGGAGACTAATTGTTTTTCTTATGACTTTGAGATAAGTTGGTTTCTCAAGATCACAAGTTGTTATTTTTTACATTTCTTTGACGATAAAGCTGTAGATATCTAAGATTCAGGTGATGGTGATAAAGGTGGTCTAGTGGTTGGGATATTTGGCTCTGGACCAAGAGGTTGTGGGTTCGAATCCTACCTCCAGCACTAGGTCCCTAAGCAAGACCCTCAAGCTTTAAATTGCGCTGGAAATGGAAGTCTGCTAAATGCTGTAAATGTAAACGTGATGGACGCTGACATGCTAGTTATCCAGCACTCATGGACATGCTTCTATTTCAACTAGCGACAGTCTGTGATCAAAGTAAAATCAGACGTCTTCGTCCTTGATGATAATGTGTAGTGTCGCCTGTTTGCCGGCAGTAAAGCGGCCCGTTAAAGGCTGGAAATTTCCTGAGGATGTTCTAGAAAGTGGTTGATGAGTGGGTTTGGAGGAAACCACAAAGCTACTTCAGAGCGCAGCAGGCCGGGCCACACAGCAAGCACAGTTCGTGTGGTTTCTGGGAAAAAAATGTTAGTAAATCTTGTGGCATTAACTCCTTAAGAAGCCTCAGACCTTAAACAACGTGGAAGACTACGGTTCCACTCCAGAAAATGCTTGTGGTTATGTATTATTTATTTTGATGGAAAAATCTAATCGTGATGCATTTCACAGTTTCCACTAAGTCTGTATATCATTCTTTTTTTCATAGAAAAACCAAAACCCAAAAATTATTATTTTTCTAGATTTGTTTCCAAAACCAAAAAGAAAAAAGATTTCAGATTTTTTTGCTGAAATAAATGGAGAAATAGAAAACACTTACTCACACTGATCCCACAATTCATAGATCCAATATCTTGTGAAATTTGCATTTGACCCGTCCCTGAAGGAGCAGCGGGCAGTTACCAGTGCGGGACTTGAACCGGCACTACCAACTGCCCCAGTGCTGAAAAAAGTACTTGAGATACTCCCCAACACTGTCAGTAGCAGCTACGCCTCGAGACGCATACTACTTTTAATGCTTGTGTATAGTGTGTTAATTGTGTGTGTGTTTGTGTGTGGGTCAGGAAGGACCAAAACCTGCTGTCTCCCGTCAACTGCTGGTACTTGCTGCTGAACCAGGTGAGGAGGGAGAGTAAAGATCACGCAACGCTCAGTGATCTCTACCTCAACAACGTCATCACACGCATCGCGCACGTCAGCGAGGACAACACACGTCTGCTCAAGAAGGTGAGAGCCTCAGAAAAATATGATTTGGGGTCGACAGATATGTGACCCTCCACGGCAAAACCAGTCGCTTGTCGCAAATTTTCAAAATTGAGTTATTATGTTAAATAATAAATCAAGCTTCAAAACGATACCTATATGGAATGAATGGGACGACATATGACTGAGATATCAACATTCAAAGGAGTCGGGTTTCTCCTGTCACGCCAAGTGAGAAACGGAGAAATCTGCCTGCCTTTGGAGATTGACTATCGCCCGTAGCACTCACAGGCGGCTTGGTCTTGATTCGGCTACGTTTGCATTTACGGTAGCCTACGCTGCATTCACAGCCACACGGATAGCCTACCTGCGATTTACCGTAAATATTGAAGTAGAGCAGTCAAAACTGAAATTCCAAATTAATTCCTCACCTCAAGAAGTCGTTTAGGATAAAGAAAAGTAGGATTTTCAGCCAAATTTATTCACAACAGTACCAGTATAGACCTTCCCACTGTTTCAAAACACTAAAAACAAAAAATCCAAAATTTTACTTACGCATCATAAGCAGTTCTTTTCACCAAAAGGCCTCCGTTCACGACCAAGCAACTGGTTTTGCCGTTCTGGAAGTCCACATATGTGAGGTCTGTGGAAGGTCTGCTGCTGTACAGAATAAATTTTTGCTGAAAAAACTTACCCTTTCCATCCTAAAACGACTTTTCTTGAGGTGAGGGTCAATTCCAGCAGAATGTTAAAAAGAAGTTTCTGTTTTGCCCTTTGCTTCAATATTTCACGGTAATCTCAGTAATCATGAGTCTCGAGGTTGGTAGTGGATGGTAGTGGTGAAGGTAAGTTCCGAATCCATGGCCTCTTGGTCAAGACAAGTATCCTACCCACCTGACCACCACACCACCCCATTTTCCCCTGATAAAAGCTTACGGTAAAAATACTTTCCAAAAATGTAATGTTATTATTTTTGACTCTGCACGGCAAAAACAGTCGCTTGTCGCAACGGAGGTTTCAAGCGCTTGACTATTTAGAAAGCGATGAAGGTCTATACTGTGCTGTTGTGTATAAATTTCGCTGAAAAACTTACCCTTTCCATCCTAAAAACGTGACTTTCTTGAGGTGAGGAATTCAATTCCAGCAGAATGTTAAAAGTTTCTGTTTTGACGCTCTACTTCAATATTTCACGGTAAATCCACTGGTTGACTAAGCGTGAAGATGTTCTCCGGAATCCATCTTACGTCTCGAGTTCAGTTAACCCTAACACAGGTAGGCTATCCGTGTGGCTGTGAATGCAGCGTAGGCTACGTAAATGCAAGCGTAACGCGACCGCACCAGCGTCTGTATGAGTGCTACGGCGATAATCCGCTTCAAAGGCAGATTTCTCCATTCTCCGCCGTGACAGAAAACCAGCTCCTCGATCAGACATATGCGTCCCATTCATTGCATATAGTATCGTTTTGAAGCTTGATTTATACCCTTGATTTACTGATATTTTGGGTTGTAGGTTGCAGCTGTGTGTGTGTGTGTGTATGTGTGCCCATTTAGTCCAAAAGCCTGATAGTTTTATTTTAATGGGTCTATATTATTAATGGATCCTGCTGCCTGTACCAAGCCCTGCACACTGCTGCTTTATTTATGGACAGTCATGTTTTCGTCCCAAACATCACCGCTCCAGTTCGCCATCGTTACTTCTGAAGTCCGGATTCTCACCGTGCAAAAACACACACTGCTGTCAGAACAAAGCGTCAACCTACAGGCGGGAATATTCTGCGTGTTATATTGTGTTTATGTGCTTGAGTTCAGACTGTCCTACTGCATACACAAAGTAGGATGTAAGGATTACACGAAAAATCAGGAACTAAAATTGCGTCTCAGATCAGGGTTTGGGAAGACAAGCGGCGATTCACCAGGCCTGGCTGAACTCTGCCCACAAAAACAAAAGGCATTTTAAATATCTAATGTACTCTATGGCAGCATTTAATCCCAATCCTCACGCACCACCGCTCACTTTGAATTAAACATTTAACCCACCCAGCACAGCCCCAGTGCTACTGCTTAGCTAATTAGCAGCGTAGGACCAGCGTCGGCAATTCTGAAAGCCGAAGATATTGTGCAGAGCTGATGTTGCGTGAGGATTGATATCTAATAAACTGATTTCTTGCGCAAGTGGATTGATTGTAGTACCAATGTGATTTACTATTCAAACTCAAAAGTTAGTCTAGGACTAGGCTTAATCCTCGACTAGGAAATAAGCCCTAAAACACAGATATCCCAGCGTACACTGTGTATTTGGTAAATATTCCACATTACATGAGGAGTATGTAATGTGTCTGTGTGTATTAGGGTGTTGAAATTAATCACATAGTGAGGCATCGTATTGATGCATGTGGGCGATTCTGCATCTGTGCGGCAGCAGGCCATAATCGATTATGTCTGAAGTTTTCGCCTGCGGTCCTCTGACCCCTAATTAGCGTCCTGCGCTGGCATGCAGAGTGGTCAGTGACAATCAATCCCAGTTTCACTACTGAAATCTATGTGTGTGTTATTATTATTATTGTTATTGTTATTGTTATTGTTATTGTTATTGTTATTACTTTTTTTATTATTACTTTTTTATTTATTTTTCAAAACATTTTGGGCATCTTTATGAATAATGAATTTATTGCGACTATTTAAAAGTAAAAAGATAAAATACTGTTTATTCTGAGTGGTGGTTCCTGGGACAGAAGCAGTTGAAAACACCTGGATTATATCATAATGACATTGCTTGACGATTTTCTGGCTACAACATAAAAATTCTAGTTAAAAAGAACATCCCGGTGTGTGTGTGTGTGTGTGGATGGATAGATAGATAGATAGATAGATAGATTTACATTATTACAATTAACTGCTGAGCGTTCTCATACAAATAATTATCTATATTCTATATATCTATATTTTGTAAAAAATAAAAATCTTTGCTGAGCCCAGTCCCTGTTGAAACCACTGTCATGCTAAGTAACATCTGCACTGGAGGACGCTCTCGATGGCAATTATCTGTGCATTAATTGCAGGGAAATATGTGCAGCGCCTCCACTGCCATTAGCAAGTCATCAATCAGAGATCTGCCAGCGCTGCATGACCGGGTGATTCTGGGCTGCCGAAATGCTCACACCCTTCAACTCAGCCGACACGTGCTGTCACACCACAACACGGAGTATCTAACTACAGCAAGCAGACAAATTCATTTAGAGGAAGAAAGTGGCGGGAGTAAAGCGTGGTGCTGAGGTCTGAAACATGATGTAGTTTCAGGGTTTAAATCCCCTGTGACCATGAAATCAACAGTGTTATCCGCACTGCGTCACTCAATAACGCCCTGTCCCTTTTATTAGTTGAAAAGCAAGTTTCTCTGGATAAGCGCACTTGATGTAAACCTTTACACAACTTGTCGGACGCTCTTATCCAGAGCAACCTCAGGGGCAGTCTCCCGGAACAACTTGGGGTTAAGGGTCTTGCTCAGGGACCCAATGATGGTAGTGCTGAAGGTAGGACTCGAATCCATGACCTCTTGGTCCAGAGACAAGTATCCTACCCACCTGACCACCACCACCCCATTTTCCCCACAGTAAAAACACGGTAAAAATACTTTCCAAAAATGTAAATATTATTTTGACTCTGCAGCAAAACCAGTAAGCATGCGCAACAGGAGTTTCGAGAAAAGCGACTGTTTTGAAACAGTAGGAAAGAATCTATACTATATTATGAATAAATTTGGCTGAAAAACTTACCCTTCCATCCTAAAACGTGACTTTCTTGAGGTGAAATTCAATTCCAGCAGATGTTAAAAGTTTCTGTTTGACCGCTCTACTCCAATATTTCTGATGCGTCATCCTGGTTGACTAAGCGTGAAGATATTTCTCAGAATCCATCTTCATCTCCGAGTTCAGGTTCTAACTTCGCCCTTGAGTAGGCTATCCGTGTGGCTGTGTGAATGCAGCGTAGGCTACGTAAATACAAGCGTAACCTTGACCACTTTTGGCGTCTGTGAGTGCTACGGCGATAGTCAACTTCAAAGGCAGATTTCTCCTTTGAATGTTGCTGACTCAGTCAGATTCGTTCGATATAGGTATCGTTTTGAAGCTTTAATTATGCCCTTTCGTGAAAACATAATAACTCAATTTTGAAAATCTGCGACAAGCGACTGGTTTTGCCGTGGAGGGTCACATTTGAATAAGATTTTAGTGCACTATAGAACTCAATAACACATTTGAACAGCAGCTGTGCTGGATAGAAAGGGTAAAATTCATGTAATTATTAAAAGTATTACCTCATAATTTTAATTAAGTCTCAGATCTTAATTATATTTATTATTATGGATTTATAACAATTCTTTTATATATATATATATATATATATATATATATATATATATATATATATATATATATATATGTGTGTGTGTGTGTGCACTCAAACATTATGAACATTAACATGCACATCTCTGGTTCGAATTCTTAAAAATTCCAATTAATTCTTGTAGAATCAATGTAAAAACATACATTTGGTAACTCCTGCACATACAAGGTTGTGTTTTTGACAGATCGATATATACACATTGTAGCGACAGGCAGGTGAACCCAAGCATGAGTCGATAAAACCGAATTAAGTAGGCACAGGGGTGGTGTCGAAAAAATCGCCTTGAGTTTATTCAGGCGAAGTCAAGTGCCAAAATACACGATCCCACGAGGCAAACAATTAGAATCGTCAAATAAGAGGGTAATCAAAAACAGAAAGCAAGGAGTCAAACCGAAAATAGGCAAACACAGAAAACGCGCTCGGTACATGGCACAAGGCATAACAATGCCGCCAAATAATAATGGAGACTGGTCTTTAAATACTAGAGTCGTCGATGGCTAATACTCCGGTGGCGTAGATCTGGTGCGCCAGAGGTTGCTGTGACGATCTGGAGCTGGAGTCTGGTGAGGTGGATCCTCCCTGGAGTCTAGGCTGGGCTCTTGGTACCCCCCCCCTCGCAGGCGGCTCCTGGCCCGGCGAGGCAGGCATCTTGAGGGCGACCCCGTGGCGAGGACCGGACGATCAGTTTCAAGCGTGGAATCCTCAACAAGCCTGGGGTCTACAAATATCTTCGCCGCCACCGCGGCTGCTCCTCCGGCCCGTATCCTCCCAGTCCACCAGGTACTTTCGAGGTGCCCGACGGCCTTGAATCCAGGAAGCGCCGCGGACCCGATAGGCAGTGTCACCATCCAACTCCAGGGCGCCCAGGAGGAGAAGTTGGGACTGGAAGAGGTGCAGAAGGGCTATAAGCGGACGGCTTCAACAAGGCGTGGAAGGTAGGTGGGGAATCGGTAGGAAGGGGCAACGCTGTAGCCTGTGGGGACACTGGGGTAATGCGTCGAACCACCTTAAACGGGCCAATGTAGCAGGGGCAATTTTCTTGGAGAAGCCATCGATTGCAGGTCGAGTTGAAAAGCCACACACCGCTGGCGGCGAAACACTGGGGCGGCCGTGTGCTCTCTGCCTGGCGTTTCTGCTGTTGGAGCCTTTCAGCCAGGTCCTCTCGGCGGCCTCTCCCATACCCTGCCGCTGTCCTCAGACCAATCATCGCGGGACATCAGTGGGCTCGGCCTCCCAGAGGAAAGAAGCAGAGAGGTTGGAAACCAGGGCCTTTATGGAGCGGAGACAGGGACAATGATGAGTGACGGAGGGTTTTGCGCATATTCTGCCCAGAGAAGATACCTGGACCAGCTATGCTGGTTGTTGGCGCAATGTAGGCCCTGAAGCGACCAATCTCCTGGGTTAGAGCCTCTCCACCACCTGGCCGTTGCTTTGGGGATGATAGCCTGGTGAGGCTGACTTTGACCCCCCAGTCGTGACATAAGCGCCTTCCATACGGGGCGTGAACTGGGGGAGCCCGGTCTGAAACTATGTCTTCGGGATCGGGCATGGCTACCTCGAACCAGCAAGTCGGCCATCTCCAGAGACAGTGGGGAGCTTGGGGAGAGGTATGGTGACACATCTTAGAGGGAACCTGTCACGACGACAGCCGACAGTAGAAACCTTCAGACTCTAAAGGCAGGTCAGTGATGAAATCTCTGACCAGGTGGGACCGGGGCGTCGAGGAATAGGGAGAGGTTAAGGCAGGCCGCAGGAGGTTGGCGGGGTGTCTTGGACTGCAGGGCAGACAGGGCAGGGAGACCACCGAGGAAGTCAATGATGTCATCTTCCATGGGCGCCCACCAAAAAGCGCTTCTTCAACAAGGCCAAGGTCGGGTGGCGCCAGAATTGCCGGAACAGGAAGATGGGCTAAGCTAAACGGTACACCGAACACAAAGCTGGCACAAACACCTTCTGGGGTAAGTGTCTCGGCAGGGGAGATGCTTGTCGGTTGGCCTCCTCCAATCTTGTCCATTATTTCCCACCTGATGGGGCCCTGGCTGGTCGGGAGGAAGGGCGGTGGCAGGCGGGGTGTCCCTCTCCTCTTGTTGCGGGACAGCCCTTTATCGGCTTTTCTGCGTGTTGGACCGGGCGGTAGGTTACCGTGAACCGAAACCTGGTGAAGAACAGGGCCCACCGAGCCTGTCGGGGGTTGAGGTGCTTTGCTTCACGAAGATACTCTAGGTTCTTGTGGTCCGTGAACACAGTGAACAGGTGAATGGCTCCCTCAAGCAGGTGTCTCCATTCCTCCAAGGCCAGCTTGATGGCCAACAACTCCAGTCCCCCACTCCATAGTTTCCTTTCCAACTGGGGACAGTTTCCGTGAGAAGCTTGCGGATGGAGTTTCTGGGGGGTTACCTTGCCATGAAACACCGCTCCAACTCCAGTTTCGATCGTCAACCGGCCTCGGGCAGTGGATAGATGTAGAAGAGACTAGGAGGCTGAGCAAAGAGCTCTTGAGAGACTGGAAGCCTGGGTAGCCAGTGAGTTCCCGCCAGTCGCTTGTTGCCACTCTTGAGGCTTTCCGGTTGGGGCACGCCTTCTCCTGGAAACTCCAGATAAATACGCCCGGTAATAGTTGGCAAAACCTAAAACATTGGGCTCCTTGAGGTCTTAGGCTCAGGCCACTCCTTCTGGCTTGGTTTCCAGCGACTCCTCGCTTCCTGCTCGGCACTGAGGGCGTGACCTGAGGTTGAGTGTTGATGTAAGTGAGCATTGCATCAAGGTCACCCGTGCGCTGGCCTCGCCTCCACTCTGGGTGTGGCATTGCAGTGTTAGCTCCGTTAACGCACTAAGCGGCATGACTCCGGTGTAGAGTTCAGCTTGCCGCGGTGTGAAGACGCCATGGCTCCGGGCGAGGTCAGTAATCGCTCGTGCTTGTTCGCCAGCAGCCGCTGAAACTCCGCTTCAGGTCCATTGTGAAATGAAGTGTTCTGTAGCGACAGGCAGGTGAACTAATGGTCGTCCAAAACCAAATCGTAAGCACAGGGGTGAATTATTTCCCGAAATCGCGGGATTTATTCAGGCGGGGTCAGTACCAAATACACAGTCCGCGAGGCAAACAATTCGAATCGTCAGAGGCAGAGGGGTAATCAAAACAGAAAGCAAGGGTCAAACCGAAAATAGGCAAACCTAAAAACAAGTCATGCGCAAGGCATAACAATGCTTAGCAAATAATAATGGAGACTAAGGGTCTTTAAATACTGGAAGTCGTCCTGATGAGCTAATACTCGGTGGCGTGGATCTGGTCTTGAGGTTGCTGTGACGATCTGGAGCTGGAGTCTGGTGAGGTGGACTCCTCCCTGGGTCTGGGCTGGGCTCATACACACATATTTATTTTCTGTTGTTTCCAAGTGAATTATATTACATACTGTAAATTATAGTGATTTATAGTATATTAATTACTTTATTGGCTAACCTAGCACAAGTAGGAGTTTGTTCACTCTCATATTGCAACTATACATATATATAAATTAAATTAAAAGGGTATTGTGTGTGTATATATATATATATATATATATATATATATATATATATATTATATATATGTATATATATATATATACACATACATAAATATATATATACACAAATTCCTCATACATGTAAGTATACTTGGCCAATAAAATCTTTCAATATACCATAAATCAATATAACTATAAATACTATGATTCACTGAAACAGTTGCTAAGGTTAGATGATAAAAGATGGATAATAACAAATGAGGACTAATTCAGCGTGCTGTCTGCTGCTGCATGTCACACGTAGGCTGAATTTTGCTCCTATGCGTTTAAAAGGAGCTCACCCTGCTGCTGTGCAGTCGGGACTCATGCCTGAGTGAACTTGGCAGATGAAAGCAATAAAGCTGCGTTTAACAGGATCGCACTCAGACTGGCTTTTGATCAGTTCTTTCCGTTAAGATCAGATGTCACATGTGGTGCTGTTTCATTCCTTTAGATATGAGTTTGACCCAAATCTGACCCCTTTTTGCTCTCTAATATGCTGCTGTGTTTTTTTTTTTCCTTTACCTCTAGAGTAAAGAGATCACTTTCCAGTTGCAGGAGGACCTGATGAAGATCCTTAACGAGCTCTATACGGTGAGAACGCGCTCTCTCTGTGTGCTCCCAACCCGCTTCTCATATCACACTTCTATTCCCCCATCCTCATTCTCGGATTACGGTTTCACTCTGTCGCTCCAGTTCTCTTCCACTCGCTCATTTCACCTTTTGCGCTTTTTATCATTCCATCAATATATGAGTCCATCGCCACGCTTCTTTCGTTGGACTTTTTTTTTTTTCCATTTTTCGATCAGCCCATAACTCTGCTCCATCAGTCTCATTAATCTTTCACTTGCCCATTCTCTCCTCTCATACTTCTGCCACCGTGCCAGTCTCTGCTAACTCTCATTTTCGGGGTATGACTTTCATATCTTTCGTTTTACTTTACTCTGTGCACCTGGCACCGTACCTGATATTACGTGGCATGGAATTCAAAGCTAGTGCTGAGTTTGGAATTGCTCATAAATTCAGAAGTAGTGCATTGTGCGTTAAAGCGTGAGTCAGCCTTTCTGCGGTGCTGTTTGAATTCTAAGCATTGCATTAACTATACAGTAGTGTGCAGAAGTTTTCAGCCACTGCTCCCTTCTTTTTGTTTTGTTCTCCAGCTGCATATAAATTTTTTTTTGGACGTGCCACTTCTTCTTTTGTCCTCCGCTTGTTTAGTTTCCTCACATTTTTCACACTGTACACCAATGCCAAGATATGCATGTCAGGTTTTTGGCCTTTGAGAATCACCTTGTTGGTACAAAAATGCCATTTTATGCCCGTCAAACTGTCTCATCTCTGGCATATTGAAGAGACTAAATTAAAGAAATGGAAACAATCACTGGTTTGTGCTTTAAGTTGGACAGATTTGTCGACGCTTGAATGATTCATATACAGGTGACTTAACAAACCCAAAAATTATTCTTCTGAAACTCGGGTACGGGGACTGGACTGTAAATGAGAGCCAAAAACTTTGAATGTCCTTTAGGAAACCTGAAAAACTATTGGTAACGATTTGCATTAAGTGCACCTTCATAATGCATTTATAAGGCTGTAATGAGTCATTTATAAGAAGCGTCTAGTTATACATTAAAGATTCTTAAAGCTTCTATAACGGCTTTAAAAGAAAAATATAAAAGCTTAAATATACACTAGTAACATGCATTGTTATTGTGATCATAAGCCTGGCAGAAGAAGTTCAAAAAGTATTTCAGTGCATTATAGAATGTGTATGTCCGATATATGTCCGATACGATACCGATATTGTAAATTTGGATATCTGCTGATACGATACAACGCTGATACAGTCTCTGAGTTTTTTGGGGGTTTCATGAGCTATATGAGTTGTTATCGAACCGATGTCCCATCCATGTATCGGATCAGTGTCATCTTTAGTGTATAAATAACAGTAAATATATGTGTTGCCATTAACCAGTGTGTCAAACTGTCATGAAATTGCAAATTCCAGTCAATACCCTATGTAGTGAACGAGTTTCTAATCAGGGAAAAGTAAGTAAGTGAATGAGTTTGTAATACATTTCTAAATGCAGCTCAGCTCCACCGTGAGACACAATGGCCTCCGTCGGACAGGTTTCACTTCTTATGTTTAAATGTCCGTCCACTGTAACTGTACTTCTGCAGACCGCCCAAACGTTGCCTAAACTTGGCCCGGTGCTTGCTACGGCAGCACATATACTAAACTTGGCCCTGAACTTGCAGTGGCATGAATTTTTGACCCGAACGTGAGCTGGTGCGATGCGAGGTGACGTGACGCATTAAAAAGCCGCAACTGTTAAACAAATAAATTCTGTTAAAGAAAGGCATGTGGTGCGCACTAGCTACGACGGGGAGAAGAGCGTTTTACATTCTCAAAGTGGGACAGATTGAGAGAAGAAACGCTTTTGAGGTTGGGAGACATAACCAAAGACAAGCCTCGCTGCTTTGTACCACTGATGTTTTTCTGTGCGTTTCCGTCTTCGCTGCGGCAGATGGACAGACACACATGCATTCACACATTCACACCCACACATTTACACGAGGAACAGTGGGGAAAGTGCCGATTTCTGCGCCGTTTGCTGCCTTTGGGGGAGGGCAGAGTGAGTGGATGTGTGTCCTTGTAAGAAAAATGCACCACAAATTCATGAAAACACGGCCCGTGGCTGAGCTAAGCGGCGCTCATTTACATGTGGCAATCATTATTGTCCTCCTGCCCAAACACACAAGGTGTCATTTCGTAAGGTATTGTAGCTGCACGTTTAATCGTAGTGGACGTCAATATAATAATCACCTTGTGGATTCGATTCTGAATGCGACAGTAAGATATTAATCACCAAGATGATTAAATTGTGAATTTGGAGAAATTATCCACCAAAGTTATGCACAGAAGTTGTATATTGACCGCATGTTGACCGACACTGCTTCTCACATAATTCTGGTTTCTTATTTCCTTTTTGTTAGAATGCTTATGTTTATCCACTTTATGTCACTGTGATGTGGGCAGTTGGTGGCGTAACGGTAGGGTGTTCGCCCCGTGATCAGAAGGTCACAGGTTTGAATGCTGGGCTGGTAAAGCTACCACTGAGGTACTCATGAGCAAGGTACCGTCCCCAAGCACTGCTCCCCGGGCGCTTGTTAGCTGCTCCAACTGCACCTTCACGGATGGGTTAAACGCAGAGGTCATATTTTGTTGTGGTGCACTGTGTGCTGTGCTGTGGTGTGTTCACAGTGACAAATTCTCACTCACTTATGTAAAGACGTCATGTGAGAGTGAGTGATAATTTGTCTTTGTGAACACAGCACAGCACACAGTGCACCACAATGAAATGTGACCCATCCGTGAGGGCAGCCATAGAGCAGCCTGACCAGTAGTGCTTGGAGGCAGTACCTTGCTGGTGAGTACCTCCGTAGTACCTTTTCCGGTCTGGGACTTGAGTGGACTAACTTTCAATCAGTGGACCAACTCCCTAACCATCACGCCCTTATAACTGAAAAATTTCCCAAATTACACATTCAACTGGAGGTGGCGCATTTTTTCATGGATTATAGTCTGCACTTTTCTCAGTTGCTTTTCCCACACCTGAGTGCTGAGCTTATTGGCATATTTCAAATTTCTGTTCATATCTTAACTGTGCCTGATTTTTAAATATTTTTATAGCACTTTTAATTGTTTTATTTCTATTTTATCTTTATTTTTACTAATTTTCTTATTGCTTTTTCTTTTTATCTTTACTTTTAATTTTTAACAAATTTTATCTTTAAAGCACATTGAATGACCCATGTGTATGATAATGTGCTCTATAAATAAACTTGCCTTGCCTAGCCTAGGACTGAATCAAACTCAAAACTAGTCTAGGACTAGGCTTAATCCTCGACTGGGAAATGGACCCTTGGTCTCTGATCCTGGTATTAAAATCTGGAATGTCTGCCAGTAACTGTAGAAACCAATACTTTAACAAGCGTTCAATTAACATGATAATCCCCAGCATTTAGTGTTGTAGCGACATCGTTAAACTATGTTAAAACCTGGAGTATTAGATCGGTTTCTTATTTTAATCTCTCTAATATCCGACCCTGTGCCCTGCGGTGTGTTGGCGCCTGCCCAGGGCTGGTCTCCGCCTTGCGCCCGAAAGTTGCCGGGATAGGCTCCGGTCCCGCCGCGACCCCAGTTGGGATTTCAACGGTTTGGAAAATGAATGAATCATTTCCGACGCTGTGTATTGGGTTGTTAGCATCTCTAATATAAACCCAACTAGACAGATTTTCTCTTCAGCACACAGCGTCGTACAAATTCATCAAAAAATATCACACGTTCATCAGTTGTGGTGGCAGAGCTACGCGGGTCTCATTAACATGTGGCAGTCATTACTCTCCTCCTCCACAAGCGCACATGTGGTCAGATGGGGACGTTGAGATGGACGGTATCGCAACAGTAGGATTAGTTTACTGCCATCGCTGCGGATGTGGGGAGGAGCGGCTTCCATATATAAAAGTTTTCTCTAGTCATTTGCAGATGCGAGTAAAGTGTTTACTGGAGAGCAGATTCCTGCTACGCTGTTAGAAGACCCGCTAAAGTCTCAGTTCCTCATATCAAAGAAACAGTTGTCACTTATCACCTCATCAATTTTCAGCGAATATGGACGTTGCTTCGGAGGGGTCTGAAGCAGCAGTGACCAGCTGTGCTTTAGAGCAGTGCTTCAGAACGGTACCTTGCTCATGGGTACCTCATTGGTACCTTTACCGAACCGGCGACCCTCCAATCACGGGGCCAACTCCCCAACCGTTACACCGCCAACCGCCCCCTGAAACTAGAACTGGAAATGGATGTGTGTCTAGTGCATGAAGGTTAAAGTGTGTTAGTGATGGTGCTGCTTATTTGTGCAGGTGATGAAGACCTACCACATGTACCACAGCGAGACCCTGAGCGCCGAGACCAAGCTGAAGGAGGCCGAGCGTCAGGGAGAGAGGCAGGGCCGAGGAGGCGAGGTCTTCAGCCTGCGCAACGAAGAGCGACACCAGCGCCGCAACGCTGCCCGAAAAATCCAGAAGATGAAGGAGAAGGTAGGAGACATGGGCCAGGACCTCGAAAAATGTAGAGTCTCACAGCACCTCCAGGGTTTCGCGTTTGTTGTTTGAGATCGTTGCCGCCTAAGACGCCTGATTTTGCGGCAGCTTTTCAAAAAAATTGCAAAACGTGTTTTCAGACGTTTTGTTGCAATTAAGTTGCAGAAGCAAGTCATAGTTGTGAATCAAATCAAATCAAATTTATTTACAGAGCACATTTAAAACAACAGTGTTGACCAAAGTGCTTTACAATCACAATTTAATAAAAAATGTAGAACTAAAAAGAAAAAATAGATAAAAGGAAGACGTTTGTGTTTACATATACACACACAAATACATACATACACACATACACGTATATGTATATATGCATATATACACACACATCTATATATATATATAAACATACATACACAGGCCTCACTGTTGGTCAAAAACCATGGAATAAAAATAAGTTTTAAATGAGATTTGAAAACACGAAGGCTAGGAGCCTGATGTGATGAGGCAGTTCATTCCACAACCTAGGAGCAAGTGCTGAAAACGCTCTGTCCCCCTTATTCTTAAGCCGTGCCCTTGGCATAAGTAAAAGGGACTGGTCTGAAGATCTCAGCGATCTCGAACGGGAATAAGATTTTAAAAGATCGGCAATGTAGGATGGGGCCTGCCCATGTAGGGCCTTAAAAACAAACAGTAAAATCTTAAACTCAGTTCTCCTCTGAACAGGGAGCCAGTGCAAAGCGGCAAGAATAGGAGAAATATGATCTCGCTTACGAAAGCCTGTAAGGGGACGAGCAGCAGCATTTTGGACGAGTTGTAATCGTGATAACGAGCCCTGGTTAATGCCCGCATACAGAGCATTACAATAGTCAAGGCGCGTTGTGATAAAGACAACTCTCTCGAAAACACTGAACGATAGAACCGGCTTTGTTTTAGAGAGGAGCCTTAATTGAAAGAAACCTGCCTTAACAACTGCATTTATCTGGGCATCTAGTTTCAAAAATAAGCAATTTTGTCCCCCTTTATAATGATTAATAAAAAAAAATGAAGGAAACAAAACCACTACTATTTTTATTAACCATTAATCATTGTTATTTTTGAAGGTAAAGGTGAGGCGTTTTTATCACACGTTCTTCTAAACGTAACAAGGAAGTGCGTTTGCCGACATATGGCTTTACGTTTTGCAGGAAATGACAATGATTGGTCAAAAATTGCGGAAAAATTGCTGTAATTGGTCAAAATTAGTAATGAATTCGCGGGGATCGGCTGAATTTGCGTTAATAGTTGCGATTGAAAACGTCGCGAAATCCTGGAGGGTCTGGTCTTATAATGCTGGAGGTATAATCAAGCTGTATGGAATCAGATTTTTGCCAAAATGATTGCACAGAACATTTTAAGTATCAAATAAGGCAAAGCCCTGAGACTTTAGAAATTAGCAGAGGAAACTGTAAAGAAAAAGCTGTTTTATGTCGAAAAGTTACATAATAATAATTTACATGACTCCACAAATAATTTTTAGCAACTTTTTGAGAATATATTTTCTTTAATAACAGTGGGATTAATTCCCTCTCAAATTCTTAAATTAGTTTGACACTTGAAACATTTTGTGTGATCATTTTGACACATCTGATTCTATAAAGCCTCTATTAACAGTTGTTTAGAGATATGATGCTGTCGTGTTTGAGATTTACAAAACAATTTTCAAGGTTCATTTTTGAAATTATTAACATATTATACACTTAATCTGTACAATTGCTCATTACTGTGGCAAATGTTGACTGATTTTCACAATTTGTTTCTTCAGAATTTAATTTGCCAGATTATCAAATGATATATACATCGAAAACAATATACTGTAAAATTTACATAACAGTTACATTTTGGTCTGCTTTTGTTAACTTTACACTTTAAAGCTAGCAAAGTGAAGTTAGTTAACACATTAAACCAGCCAGTGTTAGTTAATACAAAAATTTTGTGTATGAGAGAAAAATCTTGCTGTCGGCTCAAAAACATAGTTGACGCACCTGACACTGAAATTAACACTAACAAACTACTTCTAACCTTGGATTTAACTTGGATTCATCATTTAAAGTTTTACTCAACTTGAGCTAGCTAACTTTCGCATAAATATATTCTGTGAATACCGTGCATTTTGGTGTCGAATTCTGAGTAAAATTAGTCTATAAATCTCACCCAAGTGACCCTGTTTACTCTGAAGCTGTGTTGCGTTCACTTTTTATATTTTAGCACTCGGTTGTGTATTTGGGTATCAGCCTCTGATTGACTGAGATTTCATCGGCACCGATTGGACCAATTAAAAGGGCTGCTTTGCTTAAATATTTGGACAAACAAATCAGATGCATTTTGAACGTCGGACTAAAGAAATATACGTTTAATCAAAGCTTTATTAAATTTTTTTATCTTTTAACCTTCACTTTTCATCATACAAAATTATCACAGAGTTAGATTCTTGATGTTTTAGTCATAATAACCTGCGGATAGAATTTGGTCCCAACAGAGATGAACTGTAAGATATTTTAGCGTAATGTGGTAAAATATGCGTATATGCTGCCTGTATGTTGTTGGATTGATAGAACGATGCTGCTGATGTGGAGTTTTAGCCGAGTCTCCCGTAGCGTTCTGAGCTTCTCTGCTCTTGTTTTCTTTCCCCTTTTTCCATTAGCGCACCAAGACTAGAATTTGACGGTGCTTAATTAAAGCAGCAATTACAAATTACTGAGCGGAACGTTTCAGCAGAGTCGAGCTGTGGCTTCTGCTAGCGTTAGACATGATGTAAATGGTGTGCTGTGGATCTGATGTTCATAAAACAGCATTAGAGATGTGCATCTGAGGTTATTATACTAGAGCTGGAGGTTATTATATTAGCATTAGAACATTTACTGTGTGTTGTGTTAGAGTTAGGGTTACGTATTTTATTACATTTATACTAGCGTTGAATTTATTGATGATTATCAGGGATGCACCGAAAACGAGGAAACACTTGCCCGAAAACCGAAACACCAAAAAAAAATTATTATACCAATTTTTTTGTAATGTTGCCGTTATGGCTGGGACTGTGTGTACTTACCTCAATAAAGTCAAGCGTTGCAATTGCATAAATTAATATTCATGGTTCAAAGAATAAATCTGTTACAAAACTATGGAAATATTTATTCAGCATTCAAACAATGCACAATATGAAATAAAATTTGAAATAAAATATTTTACTTGGCCCCACTCATGAATAGCCTAAAAGCAAGATAGCTGAAATATACAGTTAAATATCTTCTCTCATAAAACAAGTGAATTCAAGTGCATTTTAATATTCTAAACGAAGTGCATTCAGAACAAGTGCTGTAAAAAGTGTTGAAAGATATAACAACATTCTCTGTAGGCCTGTAACAAAATCGTGTATTAAAACACTAAAATGAAAACTTTCTTGCCTTTTCAAAAACGTCCGCCACAGACGGAGTGGGTGTGCTCGAAGGGTCTTGCCTCTTCTGTGCTTCATACTCTTCATGGTGATCGGGATGTTTGGATTTTATATGATAAATTAATCCCGACGTTGAGAAAGTCTTTGTGGATGCACCCCCTCTAGAAATTTCGGCATTGCGCGCTTTACAAACGGCTTTCCGTGTGTCTTTCTTAGATATATTGAAATGCACCCACACGGCAGACATGTTGACTCTAGTCCAATCTGGCGCGTGCAGGTTGCGGTTGTTGCTTGCGTCATCACTGTTTTGGTCGCGTCAAAAAAAAAATTCGGCCAAACCCGAAAATGCATTTTTCTCCCCTTGATCTGACGTGATTGCAGCGTCTTTATCCACTTTGTAAAGATAGAAAAGAAGTTTGTAAACAGAGTAACACCCAAATCACCAGATATTTTTGTACAGCAAGTAATCCTAAAGACGTTAGATAAGCGGTGTTCATGAAGTTCCGGTATTTTTGTCGATAAAATCTCAAATTTCAATTAAATTTCAATAATTAAATCCTGAACCTCACTAGGTAATCTGTCATTTTCTGCAATAAACTCATATTGCCTATTTTTAAAATTTCTCTCGCTATGACTACTTTGACGCTCTGTACATCATACTGCATTAGGGTTCTATTTATTGAGAAACCCACTTTATTTATGTATGAAACATCACTAACTCCCTCCTTCCTTTCTTCCCAGCGCCAGGCCAAGTACTCAGAAAACAAGCTGAAGGTTATGAAGGCTCGAAACGAGTATCTGTTGACTCTGGAAGCTGCCAATGCGGCTCTCTTCAAGTACTACATCCAGGACCTTTCCCACCTGATCGACGTGAGTACCAGAGTACTGAAAATCCAAGCAGCCGTACATACCTATCATTATATCATGCACTGACTTCATTTTTTACTATTATACTTTTGTTTGCCTTCCTGCTTTGTCGAAGGTGATATTTGATTTATCATATGTCGTCTTCCATTTGTAATATATAATATATTTTCACTTATTCAAATATATCCTGGAAGTACAAAGCCCCTAAATGAGCCAGTGAGAAAGAATAATAATAATAGTAAAAGTGAGTTTCAGGAGAGCCTGAGGTGTTTTCGTGTTTCTCACGAGACATTTTCCCATGCTCACAGCATTTTAGAGTGCTCGCTCGATGTTTACTCATGAGCACAAAATATTATCATCTGAGCGTTAGCCACTTTCGGTTGAACATGAGACGATGTCTAGTTGCAAGCACACAATGGAGAATAAATTCAGGGGTGTAAAATACAGCACGGACAACGCAGTCTCACTCGATATATGATACACAAGAACATCTTGTCCTGATGTGGTAATATGATAATCAGAAGATTCTAACTATATATAAATGTCGGCTCGAGGTATTATATGACAGCAGAACACAATAAGAGTATGAACTAAGTACAGTATTATTTTATTGAGGTAGCACAGATCGATAGATATGACTAGGGCTTGACGATATGAAAAATATTGAATATTTTACTAGATTACATTTCATGAACCGTTATTGTGTTTTGGGCTGTTTTTGCCCTCGTAGTTCACTGACGAGTTTCGTACTGTATTCATTCATTATCCAAACCACTTAATCCCAACTGGGGTCACAGAGGAACCAGAGTCTATCCTGGGAACTACAGGCGCAAGGCGGGGGACAACCCTGCACAGGCACCAACACACCGCAGGGCACACTGTAAATATGTTCTAATATATTTCATATTTGTGACCCTCCACGGCAAAACCAGTCGCTTGTCGCAACGGAGGTTTCCGAGAAAAACGGCCGTTTATGTTGCGTGGGGTAAAATTTTGCATTTTTTGTTTTTAGTGTTTTGAAACAGTGGAAGGTCTATACTGTACTGTTGTGAATAAATTTGGCTGAAAAACTTACTCTTTCCATCCTAAAAACGTGACTTTCTTGAGGTGAGGAATTCAATTCCAGCAGAATGTTAAAAGTTTCTGTTTTGACCGCTCTACTCCAATATTTACGGTAAATCCACTGGTTGACTAGCGTGAAGATATTTCTCCGGAATCGATCTTCGTCTCCCGAGTTCAGTTCAGTAGCCGCGACCGCACCAAGCGTCTGTGAGTGCTACGGCGATAGTCAACTTCAAAGGCAGATTTCTCCGTTTCTCACTTGGCGTGACAGGAGAAACCCGACTCCTTTGAATGTTGATATCTCAGACATATGTCGTTCCATTCATTCCATATAGGTATCGTTTTGAAGCTTGATTTATGCCCTTTCATGAAAACATAATAACTCAATTTTGCTAATTTTGCTGTGCAGAATCACATTTATAATATATATGATATTTTTTTCTAATGGTAGAGTATTAATTTTTAAAAATTACTGAAGGAAACATACAAAGTGTGGAGTCACATGACAACCACACTCCATAGTATGTTTTTAAGAAACGGTACATGAACATACAATAGGGAAAGTATTACCTAAATGTTTATAGAAAATTTTAATAAGATTATACCAATTTGAGCTTCCAGATGTCTGTTTCAATTCATTGTAGTTACCCAGCCCTAGATATGATTATAAATTTACCCTAAGGTAGAATATTTTGATAAACACTGGACCCCGCCCCACTTTGCTAATTTAGCAGGAAGCCTCCGCAGTTCCGCATGGCTTTACCGTTCGCTCTGTTCCGCTCGCCATCGCCCAGCACTCCTCCCAATTACAGCCCTGATTATTACTCAGTAATTAGTGCCGTCTCCAGCTCCGTTAATTAGAGACCAACACGCCACATAGCACCGAGGAAGGGATGCAGCTTAAGACTTTAATTATACACACAGACAACGTGGAAGCGTCACACATCCTGTCGTTTGGGGTGGCATGGGGAGGGGGAGGGTTTGGGGTGCGTATCTGGGCATAGCTCGGTGTATTTGAAGCGTTGGTGAGGACCGGGAGAGAGTTGATTTACACAGAGGAATTCTTTACACTTGTGTGGAAGTAAAAGCACGGACAAACTTGCGTTTTAAAATTTGAGTGTGTAAGAACGGAACACGCACACGCGCACATGCATGCACTCACACACACATATACACTCACGCATGCATGCTCTCACACACACACACACACTCACACACATGCACAAGTGCTAGCATATGCACATGCACACACTTGAACACAGTCACACACACACTGACACACTAACACACATGCTTGTAAGCACATAAATTTGCCTGCATGCACGCACACTTGCATGCACACGCATGCCCACTGGCACATGCATGCACACACACAAACGCACATACACACACACTTGCATACATGCACACACATTTGCATGCACATGCATACACACACACTCACACAATGCATGTGCATGCACACATACTTGCACCCACGTTCAAACATTCACACACACATGCATGCTCAGTCTGAAGACCAGACACCGTACCAGCTGCAGAAAACACATTCCCTCGTTTAACGTCTACACAACCCTCACCCCAGTAAGCGCACACACACACACACACACAGAACCAGTGGTGCAGGTCCCCCGTGTGAGGGGCTGTGGTGGAGTGAGGTGTTTTCTTCATTAGAGGGAGCAGCAGGCTGAACGCGGTCAGCAGTACTCGGCCAAGACGAGCACAACGTCGTACCGACCTTCACAGAGGTCACACACACACTCGCCCCTGGAGCTGAGATAAAGACAGAATCGGGGTTTGAGTGTGTGTTTGAGTGTGTGTGTCCCTGAAAATATAGGAATTCTAGGAAAAAAGGTGGGAGTTTTGTTAGATTTGGTGACTCTGTGTGGAAGCGCACTGCATTCCGTCCTGTTTTTCTCAGACTAAATGAGTAAATCTCATTTGCTTTTCCTGAAAGCGCAATTTCACTGAAGAAAACATGTTCTGTTTTTAAGCCTTTGCTAAAGGTACATTTATAGTTACGCGTTGTTTGTGCATTTCAGAAATCGATGTCTTTTAAAAGCCACAATGCAATAATCCAAAATGTACTTCAATATAAATTACTAGTTGCTGTTATTTCAAAGTAATTTGTTATATTACAGTATTACTGTCTCTGAAATGTGTTACACGTCTCCTGCATTACTTTTGACTTACTTTCACCAAAATAAGTGTGGAAGTAGGAGGCTAAAATGCTAAAATGTCGTTTACTGCAGTTCATTCTACATCCAGTGGCGAGCGATGTAATGCAACCAATTGTTTTGACATGACAGGATCTAGTAATCTATAATGTATTACATTTTGGAATGTCCCCACCACTGCATGTTGCATTCTGACTTTTAATTTATCTGAAATACTTGAACAAAGTAACTATAAATTTATCTTTAGCAAAGGCTTAAAAACTGAACGTGTTTTCTTCAGTGAAATTGAGCTCTCAAGTAGGCTAAATGAGAGCTGCTTGTTTTTGTCGCTACTAACAGCACTCCGTGACACCGGAAAACAGAGCTAAACGTTGAAATGGACCAAATTTCTCCTTTAAAAGTGCCTTGTAATATGCGTTACTGAAATGTGACCCTCCACGGCACAAAACCGGTAAGCAGCCATAGCGGAGGTTTCGATAAAGCAGCGTTTATGTTGCGTGGGGTAAAATTTTGGTGTTTGTTTTTAGTGTTTTGAAACAGTGGAAGAGTCTACTCTGTACTGTTGTGAATAAATTGGCTAAAAAAACTTCCCTTTCCATCCCTAAAGCGTGACTTTCTTGAGGAGTGAGGAATTCAGCAATTCAACAGAATGTTAAAAGTTTGTGTTTTGACTGCTCTGCTTCAATATTCGGTAAATCCTCGTTATTTCTCGCGAATATCCACTGTACTGTTGTGAATAAATTTGGCTGAAAAACTTCCCCTTTCCATCCTAAAAACGTGACTTTCTTGAGGTGAGGAATTCAATTCCAGCAGAATGTTAAAAGTTTGTGTTTTGACTGCTCTACTTCAATATTTACGGTAAATCCACTCGTTATTTCTCCAGAATCCATCTTCGTCTCCCGAGTTCAGTTAACCTAACGCAGGTAGGCTATCCGTGTGGCTGTGAATGCAGCGTAGGCTACCGTAAATACAAACGTAGCCGTAGTAAACATAGTAACTTAATTTTGAAAATTTGCGACAAGCGATTGGTTTTGCCGTGGAAGGTTACAAATATGCAACGAGTACAGTTTTACTGAAAATGTATTAATAATGACATATTACTGCGTTACGGCAAAAAGTAAGACATTACTGTAACTGTGTTACTTTGCAACACCTAAAATACAGTAGATTATAATCAGTTCATAAGATTTGATAACATTTTATATTTTAAAATAGATTGTTCTAGAAAGAAAACCTATCAACTCATTTTTGGAGAGTTGTTTTCTGAGAGTTTATTTTCTGACATATATTTAAAATAGCAAATAACCAATTAGTAAATTAATCGAATCAAGCCGTCCACGAGTCACAATTTTGTGTGTGTGTGTTTTGCAGTGCTGTGATCTGGGTTACCATGCCAGTCTGAGCCGTGCGCTGCGTACCTACCTGTCAGCGGAGTACAGCCTGGAAACCTCTCGGCACGAAGGCCTGGACATCCTGGAGGGGGCGGTAGAGAGTCTGGACCCCCGCAGCGACCGGCAGCGCTTCATGGAGACGCACCCCACCGCCTTCACCCCGCCACCTCGCTTCACCTTCCAGTCGCACATGGGGGACCAGGTCCGAGCTCTTTCACAGTTAGCATTCAGTTCAAAAGCTGACAAAATTGCAGTTTTTAAAACACTTTACACCTTGGCCGTATCTGTACAACTTGCTTTCATACTCGTAAGTCCATTTATGACATTTTCTTCCAAAATTCACGAAAATTCAAATCACTTTGGATGGAATTGAAAGTGAGTGATCAGTTGTCAGTGTGAACGCACCACAGCACGGCACACAGTGCACCACAAACAAGTGTGACCTCTGCGTTTGACCCATCCGTGAAGGAGCAGTGGGCAGCTGACATGGGCAGCATCCAGGGAGCAGTGCTTGGGGACGGTACCTTCCTCATGAGTACCTCAGCGGTACCTTTACCAGTCCTTGGATTCAAACCGGCGACCTTTCGATCACAGAGCGAACGCCCAACCGTTACGCTAAGCATGAACAGTGTTGGGAAGGTTACTTTTAAAATGTATTCCACTACAGATTACAGAATACATGTCCCAAAATGTAGTTTGTAACGTATTCCGTTAAGTTACTCAATGTGAGTAACGTATTCTGAATACTTTGGATTACTTCATATACTGTCATGCTTTTTACAACTGCATGAATGTAGCGATCACATCCTGAAAATTCTTGTTTGTTTTTCTCTACCAATTGGCTGTTAAGCCCAAATCTCCCTGAATAGACAATATATTTACTGTAGGTAGAGGAGGAAAGACGAAATTTCCAAGTAAGAAATGCATTCCTGCCCGGGCACTGCTGGCTCTGTTGTGCTGGCTCCGGGTCCATTGTGTAACTGACGCCACCAACATTAACAGGACGCTTACATTAGAGCCTCTTATTGCGTGTTTGTTTGGGTGACAGGTGTCGTGCCGAAATCGGGACCCCTGCCACGAGAAGCACCCCCGACGTGGGCGCGCATTTGATGACTTCCGCCTTTATACGAACTACTGTCGATAAACATTAACGTTCAGTTCGTTCCTACACTCTGTTAACACCAATGAGATGAGGGCAAAATGACTCATATTCTTAAAAATAAAAACCTTACACAAACTTGTAAACAATAACGTTTCATTAAAAAAAAAACAGTGAACAAAAACGGCGAAATGCGTCATATTTTTCATGAAGCTTTGAAATAAATATTTTACCAGTATTATAAGTGCACAATCCACTAGCTGTTTAATTCCATGCAAACTGCACATATTTACCTGGCTAGTGTAATGGATTATTGTTTAAGGTCATGCTGTACTTACTGAAATCATGACTAAAATTCAAGTATCTATTCTGGTAGGAAGTAGCATTTTGTGTTATACATAAACATATGTTATAGCAAACAACACCTTTCACATGTTTAGGGTCATATATGTCACTGTTTGAGAAAACGTTAAACTGAATCTAGAGAGGCCTGTTATGAACAACACTCACTAATAAAATCATTTGCTCACTAAAGTCACTTGAAGAAATAAAAATATGCCTGGATCTAAAATCTAAAATATGATAACCTAAAATTATATCTCAGCACTAAACCACCTCAAACAAATGTAAAGGGAGGTTTTTGCAACAGATCACCTGCCAGGAAATGCACCCCCTTCTAACTCTGCACATGATGCTGTTACATTCAACATTCAACAATACAAACCTTATTGTTTACAAGTTTGTGTAAGGGTTTTTATTTTTAAGAATATGAGTAATTTTGTCCTCATCTCATTGGCGTTAACTGAGTGTAGGAACAAATTGAACGTCAATGTTTATGGACGGTAGTTCGTATAAAGGCGGAAGTCATCAAATGCGCGCGCCCGCTTCGGGGGTCCTTCTCGCGGCAATGCGTGGAATTACCAAAATTAGAGAGAAGATAGCCTAATATATGAAACAGGAAAAGACCACCGTGTAATCCATTTATTTCAACAAAGTAACTGTATTCTGATTATCACCTATTTAAACGGTAACTGTAACGGAATACAGTTACTCATATTTTGTATTCTAAATACGTAACGCCGGTACATGTATTCCGTTACTCCCCAACACTGAGCATGAATAGCAGAATTAGCTGCGAGTTAATACAGTTTATTTGCAGCATCATTACTACCTGTGTAAAAATTATGATCTTTACATTACATTTTTAGAAGAGATGTTATTCCCTGGTGTATGGAAAGAGGGAAAAAGTTCATGGATGTGTTTACATGCGTGTTTACAAGTTCATTAATATGGCACATTATCACACCAGCAGGTCATTCAGTGTGCTTTATGAAAAAAAGTGTGCTTTATTTTTTTACTCAAAAAATAGAATATTAATATTAAGTGTTTTAAAAAGTCAACGTTATTGTAACGATATGACAGTGTTTCACTGAATACTTGGTTTGGATTCATTACCATGTCTTTGACCTTGAGGTGTGCGTGTGCGTGCGTGTTGACAGGTGAATCAGATCACGACGGTGCCGCAGGTGCAGGCCGAGCTTCTGCTCCGCTACCAACAGCTCCAGTCTCGCCTCTCCACTCTGAAGATAGAAAACGAGGAGGTGAGACACACACACACACACACACACACACACACTAGGGGTGTTGAAGTTACTCGCATAATCGCTGCATCAGGATGCACACGTGGACGATTCTGCATCAATGCAGCGGCAGACCGTAATAGATTATAACGATTTTTCAACCGGCAATCTTCTGTCCCCTAGTGGTCTGTGGTGGCATTGCAGGTGGTCAGTGATATGCAGTCCAGTTTCACTACTGAAATCACTCTTTAAAAGTTATTCCCTTTTTCATTTTTCTAAATATTTTCAGATGATTTGGGCATCTTTATGAATAATGAATTTAATGTAAACATCTAAAAAGGAAAACCAAAAATAATCTGCTAAATCTGAGTGGTGGTCCCTGGGAAGCAGTTAAAAACTGAACTATATCATAACGACGTAATTCTAGTTAAAAAGAACGTTCCGGTAGTAACTATGGCTGCCCAATCTGCGTGCAATCGAATTGTAATCGAATCGAGTCGTTACACCAGTGACGGTTCACACCTCAGACACACAACACACACACACAACACACACACACCTCTCCTAAATGAAGAATATCTTGAATAAGGACGTTTCTATTTGGAGTTGAATTCTTAAACGTTACCCTGCATGTCGTATATTAACTCAGCAGTCTCTTTTTGCTTCATAATAGGTAATATTCTGATCGTTTATGACACTGGATTTCTGATTTTATGAGCTGCCATCCACAATCATCAGCGGCAAAATAAACATTAAAAAGGCTTGAAATATCTCACTTCACATCTAATGCGTCAAGCACATAGGATGGGTTGCCTTTTTAAATTAAATTACAAATTAAAAATGTAGGAAAACATGATATTCCAGTTTTTTTAGATGCACCAGTACACACACACACACTTGTTTTACACACACACACACACACACACACCAACAGGCACCTTAGCAGCTGCAATTCCGCCCCTCCGGGAATAAATGATGGGATCACACACACACACACACACCTTCCCCATTTCTCCATCCCTACCTGCACATACACTCTCACATGCATACTCACCAACACACGCTCACACACACACATGCACACACACACTCTTGAATGAACAGACACATATGCACGCACACATATGCGCACAGACACACACACTAACAGGCACCTTAGCAGCTGCAGTTTCCCCCCCCACTGTGAATAAAGGATGAAATATGCACACACACACACGCACATGCACACACACACATGCACACGCACATGCACACACACACACACATGCACACGCACATGCACACGCACACACACAGACACACATGCATGCACACCCACATACTGTACATGCCATATAAGCTACATATTGTCAAATGAAAATGGGGGCTCAAAAACTCTCTCCCTCACACACACACACACACACATTTTTCCACCCTGCTGTTGCTGAGGAGGCTTGTTTATGGCTGGTCGATGGCATGCCAGCTGTTTTCTGCGGCTGGCGCTGTGTGAAGGGCAGAGCTGAAACGCTGACGAAGCTTTTATGGCTAAAATGAGATTCTCCTTCTCATCACACACACACACACACGCACACACATACACAGTCTTGCTTGCACACTCCCGTGCAGCCAGCCTCCCACCCCAAAAATATGTTCTCGTCAGTGTTGAGGAAGCTGCTTTTAAACAATAACTTCTTCAAGCTACAAGATACTGATGATTAACTAAGCTACTGTTTTAATATAGCAGTTAGCCACACTACAAGCTCACGGATTAAAGTTTTCTGTCGCTATGACGGTCGCTATGATCCAAAGGAAAAAAAGGGGGCGTTTGGGGCTACACAAGCTTCGGCAGACAAAGTTCTGGAAAGGCTGTCTTTTAATTACGATGTAATTATTCTTCCTAAAAATCTAAATAAACATTAAGGTTTCGGCAGTTCGCTTAAACGTTGACGGCTGCGGAGTAGCCCACAGGCTGCAAGCT
>JAVGVS010000348.1:401300-447347 GCA_032718565.1 Distichodus sexfasciatus | reverse complement strand
ATGACGCCGGTGAAGACGCTGCTTCTGCTTTGTATCTCTCACACACACACCAAACATGGCAAGAATAACACAGTCTACTACCACACACACACACACACACACATCTTCCCCATCTACAGTTAAGGAGGAGAACTGCAGCTGTGTCAGTTGGGACGGTGGAGATGTAATGGTTTAATTTTTAAATACTATTGATTTGTCATTAAAAAAATCTGAGATACACATGTCAGAAATCACCTCATAAAAGTTAAAAATGCACTCAAAAAGCAAGTTTTTTTTATATCTGTTTATTTAACATGACTTACTGGCTTGAATTTGAAGAGAAGAAATTTTAGAGATTTCATTTTTTTCCTACACAACTCTTGTTTTAGGGATCTGAAATAAGAAGCTGTAGTGTAAAAATTCAACCAGTACTTCTTTTTACAATAACCTTATATAACTAGATGTGTTCTTTGAGTGTTCATATTTTTTTGGATGTGATTTGATGATAATGATGATGAGTTTGAGTTTCTTTCCACATCAGCAATAATAATAATAATTTTTATTTATATAGCAGCTTTCATACAACCACAGTCAGAAAAATGGGAACGCTGGAAGAACATGTTTAGTTATATAAGGTTACTGTGGATTTTTGCATAAGAAGTTTTGAGAATATTTCTACCTGTGTGTGTGTTTGTGTGTGTGAAATCACTCATGTCAGAAATCACTTTCCAACATTTGAACATTTAGAAAAAACAAGTTTAGTTACATATCTTTATAGCTTTAAAATGTAACGTTGGTTTGTGTTTGATTTTTTTGTAGTGATTTTAAGTGTGTTTGTGTCTTTCGACTCGTCACAGACCACTTCAGAAAAGAGAGAACACTGCAAAAACAAGTGCAGCTACATATTTTAAGTGTTGATTTAAATTTAATTTGTTTTGATGTGTGGCTGTCTTCCAAGTGTAGGACAATCGGAAAATAAAGTGTAGGGTATTTTAAAAAAGGAACTACTAGTTTGGAAATGGATGTGATTTCTCATGTGTTGTGTGTTTTCTCAAATGTCAGAAATCACCTTGGAAAAAAGTGCACACCAGCAAAAACAAGAGTAACTATATATAGTGTTTATTTAAGAAAGGAAATATTGGATTGAATTTGACATTTGAGGTCATGAATCACAGTTTATACAAATGTGTATAAAAACAAACAACACAAAATTCTCAGATAGACATATAAATGAACAATGAAAGTTATTAGTCGTTTTGTTAAAAACTATAAAAAACAAATACAGATAAAAACAAACAGTATTAAATACATATTAACACATTAATCACATCCATATTTTAAGCGTTCACACAAGGCCAAAATGAATCACTTTGAGTTTGCCGGAGTTTTCAGAAGTCTGTAAGAGAAATAAAAAGACAAAGGTAAATATAAGTACAGAAAGTTGTATTTTAAATATATATACAGCTCTGTGTGAGTGTGTGTGTAGAGAGTGAGTATAGTGTGTGTGTTGGAACACAAATAACTGTAAAAGTTTAGTTTCTTCACTTTTGCTAATTCTGTACATAAAATGCTTAATGCACACATACAATGCTCTCGTTCCATTACACACACACACACACACACACATACACACACACACCAGTACAGAGCGAGCACAGACACACAAGCCAAATCAATCCTTCACAGTTATTTTTTGCCATTTTTCTGTACATTGCTGTACTGTGTAATAATCAGTGTATTAATAAGTGTAAGATTGTGCTCCAGGCTGAAGCATAGAGATATGACCCACGTTCCACCACGGGGAGGAAAACATATTTAAACACCATTCTAAATAATGTTACCGTCTTCACCTCCTACAGCTAACAAACCTACGCTCCGTTATCAGCCTTCAGATATGATATTTTACTACTGATAACACTTACACCGTTATCTCACAATACAGAATTAACACAATGACATTTCCTAAAAAACAATACATACTGAAATATTCCCCTTTAACATAGATGTGCTGAAAAAGTAGAACGTGATAAAGTGATGAAAAATATCAAGTTTGGTTGAGTTAAAAAAATATCTTCTGAAAACTTTAAAGCTTAAAGTGATCACTTAAAACCTGAGTTAAGTTTAAAATGATCAGCTTAAGAGTAACTAAAAAATATCAGCTGAAAACTGAGCTAAGTTAAAATATATCAGTTGAAAACTTAAAAGCTTAAAATTATCATCTTAAAAGTAAGTTTAAAAATATCAGCTGAAAACGCTAAACTTAATTAGCTTTGAATTGAAGTTAAATTTCATAGTGTTAAATAAATACACAGAATGTTATTTTTATTCATATAGTTTTACCTATTTTTTGTACTCCCTATATGGCTTAAAAACCCAAAATGCTATATAAATAAAATGAAGAGTAAAACACTACGAATATATGTCCATAACATTCTGTCTGGTGCCTACTCCTGACATGTAAACATAAAAACTAATGAACTAACTAAACTAAAAACTCAGGGTGAACGCTTTACCTCTTCTCCATGCTCCACCAGACTCATTTCTGAAAGATAAAAAAGGACGATTTTAGTGATTTTTCTCAGAAACATAAACAGTATTTTCATTTAAACATGCGTATGTTTGTACAGCCCTGTGCAAAAGTCTTGAGCCAACCTTCATTTCTTTATATTTTGTTGGAAAGTGAGATGTTAAACATCGTGGTTGGAATTATGGGGGGTGGGAGGGTAATTAGGGGGTCTGACCCTCCTGATCAAGACAAAGACAGCTGTTTTGGGGGGTTGAAACATTCAGTATATTCTTCTGTTATCTGTTAAAACATTCTGACAATACAAGGCCTCTTCTATTCCCATCATGCAGGAAGAGTGTAATGTAAGAGGATTTCAGACAGCACTAATGTGGAGCGTACCATTCCCTAACCTAAGCAGCAACTTCTCATCCAGTTGGTTGGTGTTGTCTGTCATGGTGCTGTTTGAAGTGTGTTGAAGTTTAGCTTGCGGAAAATCTCTTATTTTACAAGCTTCATGTTCTTGTGTGTTGGTCTATGAATGCAAGTTAACGTCTAGAAATTAAATGATTCACCATCATCATTCGGAGGCTGCTTCAGTCAACATTAGTTAGTCAGCTAAAATAGACAGATAGTTCTCCTGAGTCAGGTGCTCATTTTGCTGAACTAAAATCCATCAATATCATTTTACTAGCAGATCAATCATAAATACTATTTCTCAACACTATATAAAAACACGAAGTGTGGCTTTTCCACAGATGCGTCAAGACTTATATATCTATAGTATTAATAAATAGTAGACCTCACGCCACAAGATCTTGCAATATTAATACCTAACTATATTTCTCATCAATGTTGCACTAACTTGAACAAAATAAATAGTGCTTCACTTTTGCCTGCTTGAGGTTGCACGTTGGATGTGTTAATGCATGCAAAGACCAATCTTACATACAAGCCTTCTTTTTTGCGTATGATTTTGTGTTTGTGTGCATCTTTACGTGAGGCTGTGTGTTATTTATTTGTTTATTTACTTGCTAAATTACGAGAGCCGTTGTCATTAACGTCGGAGATTATGCACGCACTGCAACGCTGATGCAAATGTGGCTAACAGCCTGCAGTCGCTTCTGTCCAATAAATATGTATTTTGCAGCAAGAGAGAGAGAGGGAGGGAGAGGGAAGTTTAATTATTATGCCGAGTAGAAAAGAATAAAACATTGAGGTTTTTTAGGATGACTAGTTAAGTACAATTGCGCTGGAGAGAAGGCAGCCGAGTCGAACAAATTTCCACAAAGACTTTCGGTGCGAAGAGACAAAAAACACACCCGAGCGGAATCTGCGTTGGGTGCGTTAATCTGGGAAGTAATTATGTGTGCTGATGGAAGTGTGAACGCTGTATCATGCGAGCGCTGCAGCGGATCACATGTAGGAGGCTGTAGAGCACATGCAAACACGGCTTTAAGTGTGCGTGAGTGTGTGTGTGTGTGTGTGTGTGTGTACGTGTACAGTGATGTGCGAAAGTCTAGAGCTGCCCCCAATTTTTTCTTTATTTGACTCCAAAGAGCCACACTGCCATCTTCTCACAGCAGGGAAGTAACACACAGCCACACGTCCGTCCTCACACACACTCACCTGCTTGTTTCCAGACCCAGCGTCGGCTGGTTATGGTCTCAACCAGGTCCTCTTCTCTCCCTCTGTCCGCATGCTGCATTCTGGAACATTGTCTGTGCAGAACAAGAAAAATAACAGCAGAGTTTTAGATCATGATGCCAGTCCGTTCAAACATGGAACATAAATTTGAGCATTTTTATACTCGTGCTACAAACTCGAGCTGCCGCATTTTACTGCAAAAATAAAATATCACACAGAACAAATAACATGGAAAAGCCATTTTTTGCACGCCACATGCCATTTTAGGTTTATTTGATAAACTCCAAGGTAAAAAAAAAAAAAAATCTTGTTAAGCATTGGAAAGTTGTTGAGTCAACAACTGTATATGAATAAAATATTTAAATCACGTGTTCTTATCCCGATTTTTATTCCACAAACTTTTTGGCACAGCTACTACCGTGTGGCCGCCATTCTTCACAAAGCCACCAAATCTGATGAGATCCAAGGACCCATGGGCCTCTTCATCTATCTGTAATCGTCATGACCTGCACTCATCTTTTTTCTGTAGTTTATTTTTCTCGTAGGAACACGCTGATTTTCTCCCATTAAGAATACATGGGTTTTGAGGCTCGAACGCTTCCCTCAGCCTGTTTTCACACGACAGTCAACGCGGTTCTTATACCACCTCAGACCACCTCACTGAACACACATCTCAATCTGTTTCCACCCGCACTCGTCTGTTACTTACTTTTATCATCCCCCGTTCTTTCCACTTTCACTTCAATGCATTGTAATCAAAGTCCTTCTACTCGGCCAGTTTTCATGTCACAGCTACAAAACTTGAACAATCACATTGATATTTTCTTGTGGAAATGCATCTGTAGTTTAATTCTGAATGCGTTATTTGCCAAAGTTATGTAGCTTACGTTTTTGACTTTCATTTTACTATGCGAGGCATTAAGTACAAATTCTTACTAAGGCAGTCTAGAATGACGCTTAACTATACAAATAATGTTGTACCACAATAGAACAGGATAGCATATAACCGCAACACAAAAGTTACGAGTAGTGAGGTAGCTAAACCCAGATCGTTTCTCGTCAGCTGCGTCTAAAAATTCAGATCATTTCAACTTTGGTAGGAATATGGTGCTGTGAAGTGCATTATGGGATTGGCTTTGCCATGCTGGAGCTGACAGCTGCCCTCAAAATGTTGGTGGATGATGTTTGCTTAGGTGCAGAATATTCCCTCAACATCACACACACACACACACCAAGCGCAGAATGGGGGGAAAGCCTTCCACTGTGTGCGTAGCACTCTGAGGCTTATCTGTGTGTGTGTGTGTGTGTGTGGAGTGCAGGATTTCAGGAGTGATTGGAGATGGTGAATTAGGGTGAATCTGAGCATGTTTTGGGGTTTGTGGTTTTAGAGGAAGGATGTGCTTACAGGGCACACAGACCTCAACACACACACACACATCGATACACTCATACACTGGTGACAAATCTGAAGAGCTCAGTATTGCTCTAGTTTTCTTACTCAGTTCTCGTCTTTCACTCAAAGAAAAAAAAATGAGGCAATAAAGCAAAGCAAAACAGATCGTTGGGCCTCAGTTGCCAGCCATTCTTACACAAACTTAAAGGTTTTTTTTTTTTTTTTAATAAAACCAAGATTCTGACTTTCACCAACGTTTTATTTTAGAATTTGTTCTTCAGTAAAAACAAAGTGTTTGGTCGGTCTGAAGGCAGGAGGTTGGGTCGGTTCCCACCTACAATACACACTTTACTGAGCTCTTGATTGTGTGGCTGGAATCGGCTCTCCCTTCACTAGGTAGACGAGTAGTGTGTGCATCGGTGGCAGCTGAATCACATACTCCGTTCTGATCTCGAACTGCAGAATTGGATTTATCTGAAATGGAAAAATAGAAACATGCAAAAACAGTGGATAATGTAAAATCAAATGTAAAATAATAATAAAAGATGAAACTGGCAATAAACTACTAAATAATGTAAATGCAAATATAAATGTACATGACAACTTTAACAGTGACCAGCGGAAGGAAGAAAGTTGGGTCAGTCAGAAGGAAGGACGTTCAGTCGGTCAGCTAGTCATTGGTCAGAGGGAAGGAATAAAGTTTGGGAGTTGGAGAAAAGAAAGGTGAGTCGGTTGTTGGTCAGTCAGTTGGAAGGAAGGTGGGAAGAAGGAGGGAAGGAAAAACGGAAGGAGAAAGGCCTTGAAGAAGAGAATTACAAATGGCAGAAGTTTAACTATTAAGAGCTACAAAATAATGTTTGTGTTCTCCCATCAGCCCCCTCTCCACCTCACACACACACACACACACACAGCCTTTAACTCCTCTAGTCTCTGCCTTGAGGAAGAGAGGGAGCAAGGAAATCATCAAGGACATAATTAAGAGGCTTATGAGTGTGTGGGGAGACAAGCACACACTCACACACACATACACACACCCTGAGGTAGTGACCTCCGTATGAGGAGTTAAACACCTCCCCAGTCTCATCAGTACGCCGCTTTGCCCTGAATTTCTATGAGCTCGCTCGCTCTCTCTCACTCACACACACGCACACACGTTATCTTGTAGAAAACCACATGCCCTGTCTCTCACACACACTCTTATACACAGGTACATGCTCTCTCTCTCTTGCTCTTTCTCTCTCAACCCTTCCATCCCTTTCTCACTCTCTCATCTGACACCCCAACACCGCGGCAGTCGTGGTCTCACCTGTCCCAGAGGTGGTGACTTCCTCAAGGTCGAGCTCCTGGGCCTTACGCAGAGCCACCTGAGCCAAAACCGCCTCCCCTCCGTCCCGCGCCACGTAGTGCAGGTCCTTTAAAGAAAGAGAAATCTGAAATCAGTCTCGGCTTGTCAGACAATGGAGGAATGTTCAGCTCTTTCAGAGGTGTAGGTGTGTGTAAGATAAATTTGCGCAATTGAAGTTGGGTCAGTCTGAAGGAAGGAACAACGTTCATTCGATGTGAAGGAAGGAAACTGGGTTAGTGTGAAGGAAGGAAAGAATGAAGAAAGAAAGAAACTTAAGTCTGTTGGAAGGAAGGAAGGAGGGAAGCATGTCCTTAATAACAGAAATCTGAAATGAATCTCGGCCCGTCAGACAATAGCTAAATATTCCTGTCTTTCAGGTGTAGCTGTGTGAGAGCAAACGATAAAGTTGTTTGAAGTTGACATCAGAAAAGAAGTATCAAAATTTCAAAAAATTAGGGAAAAAAAGCCCCATCACGTTTGTTCCCTTCACCCCTCCCTCCCTCGTTCTCTCACTCTCTGAACTCAGCCTGGATCTTATCTCGTCTCTTTTAGAAGAGCCATGGAAGAGAGGAGGAGGAAGAGGAAGAAGGAGGGGGAAGAGCGTCACCTTTTAGAAAGCGAGAGGGATGCTCTTCATGTTGAAATGACAGTTAAACCGTTCTCATTACGAGCAGGTGGGTGCCGACACACACACACACACACACACACACACAAAATGCCATTTTCCATTTCCTCTCATCCTACAGAATGGAATATAATAATCTCGGCCCGAGCATTGCTCACACCGCTGTTTAGCCTCCCAACTTGCTTCCAAATGTCACACAGTTCTGGAAACAGAGGTCCCTCTACCTGAAATGGACACACACCCTTTACGTTAAAGTATTCATTAAGTCTAATTTATACCATTAATTTTCATTTTCACAGCAGACACATATATTGCTTCAAAATATCAGTTACTACCTTCCTTTGATTTGCAGTAATCGCTACCAGTCCTAAAACATATATCGGTCGAACCCTTATTAACGGCAATGAGCATCACGTATTGTTATCTGATTTTTATTCCACCCACTTTTTCTGACCACTGCTCCTCCTACAGTTTTTGTGCTAGAAACGTCATTCCAACTCTAAAACGTGGAGTACAGCGATGCACGGTGATTATATACATGTTTATGATACGTGCACTCGTTCGTGAGTTCTGTTAATTTTTCTGTCTTGTTTTTTCCCCCATGGACTAACATGGAGCTCAAATTTCAATGCTTTACTGCACGGCTGCCGTTCTTCACAAAGCCACCAAATTCGATGTGATTCGAGGGTCCATGGGCCACTTCATATATCTGTAACCATCATGACCCGCACTCGTCTTTTTCATCCTTTTTTTTCGTTGTTTATTTTTCTCATAGGAATTGATTTTCTCCCATTAAGAATACATGTATACGAGACTTGAACGCTTTCCTTCACCTGTTTTCACACGACAGTCAACGCAGTTCTTATGCCAGCTCAGACCACCTCACTGAACACACATCTCAATCCCGCACTCGTCTTTTACTTACTTTTATCATCCCTCGTTCTTTCCACTTTCACTTCAATGCATTTTAATCAAAGTTCTACTCGGCCAGTTTTCATGTCACAGCTACGAAACTTGAACAATCACACTATATTTTTTTGCATAAATGCCATTTTTAATTGCAATGGATTTTTTTACTAGGTCTTTGACAATAAAGATGTGAGGAGGTGTATTGTTAGTTTTTATTTGTGATTATTTGTCATTGTAAACACAGCACAGGACAGTGCACCACAACCAAATGCTTGCACCATAATAATCTTATTTTATTGAAATTAACCACAGCTTTTTTGCATGTTACTCCAAAAACAAGCAGAACCCTTTTGGACCTGACTTAACAACTACTTTTGCACCTCAAATTGAATTCCTAAGACCTAATTTCATTAACGTTAGCTGTGATAGTAAACCTAGCTCCACAACGGCTCCTGTCATTTTTCATCATATTTTTCGTTAACATTTTCGTTAGTGGTTAATATTAACCTCTTCTGCAGTTTCCGGGACTTTCCAGAACCAGCAACCCTACGATCACGGTGCCAACTCCCTAACCACTGCACTACTGGAGGGTCACATCCCAGACTGGTAAAGGTACCATCTACAAGCACTACTCCTCGGGTGCTGCATGTCAGCTGCCCACTGCTCCTTCTTGGATGGGTCAAATGTAAAGGTCAGATTTGATTGTGGTGCACTGTGTGCTGTGTTCACAAGGACAATCACTCAGTTAAATTCAACTTCAGTTTCTACAATGTACGATTTCAGTTCTACAATGTAAACAGGATCCAGACGGTTCCCATTCGAGACGCTAAAACCCTCTTTGGAGTGAGCAGCCAGAGAGGCTTAAACGCCAAAGAACGGCTTCGCTTCCGTCAGCCGAGTTCACGAGGATGATCTGATCGGCAACAAAGCCTGCAAACATCACAGAGAACGAGAGAAAAAATGTAGAGAGGGAACTAGAAAGAGAGAGAGACGGCACGTGCCAGAAAATCTAGACGACTTAAGAAGGGATAACAATAATTCGGCGCATAAAGCATCTGATATTACAGAGAGCGGCTCAAACGCTACACGCAAAAGCACGCTAATCTTATTTATTTAAGAGCTTTACAGGCTAAAACGGGCAGATACGCCGCTCTTTTAGTTGCGCGGACGACCGACGCCAGATTAGCGCCCAACAGCAGCTGATGTTCACCTTTCACGTTCGCCTGCAGACGGAAGACATTTGGGACAAGTGTGAGAATTCATTTCATTAAAGAAAAAAAAGTCACGAAAAATGGTGCTCCCCGCCACCACCACTAGAACGAGATGCTGACAAGCTAAAATTACACCTTTGATAATAAAGCTGAGGAATGTAACTTCGTTTGTTTCACAATACGAGACAAGATGAAAAAGTTGATTTGTTTAATGTCATATGTTTTGGTTTAAATTTTATTGCTTCATATTTTTGCAAAGCACTTTGGTAAGGCTGAAACGATTATTTGAATAACACGAATAATTAGATTACCCAAAAAATGGTTGAGGCAAATTTTCTTCGTTTAATTCTTTTCACCCGTTACAGCATGCTCCACCTGTGTTTCACACGGACGCTGATTAGTGACGCACATTTTCAGTTTTTACTACATAAAAGCTACAACAAAGAAAAAATTCTACAGGCACAGGCCAGTTTTCATCTGAAATGTGCTGATTTTAAAACTCTGTCAGCATTCACACATCAAACTATGACCGCTCCGAGTAGTGCAGGACGTCCTCAACACAACAATATAAACGCATGTTTGGCTAATACCTACATATGCACTAGAATAAGCCTAAAAAAAGGTACAGAAAAACACCCCAGTTCTCTCAGAGGTGTACAGGTTAATTTAAATTTTTATAAAAGGAACATTCAGGAATAAAAGCTAATTAGTTGTACACTTTCAAACTTTTTTTGTCTTTTTCTATTTAAAAACAAGGAATTCATCCAATTACGCGATTACTTGATGAAAAAATCGATTGAAAACTCGATTACAAAACGAATTGATAGCCACAGCTCTACACTTTGGTAAATACTTGTCTAACACTTGGCCTTGAAGTGACAGCACAGCACACACTGCACCACAACAAAAGGTGAACTCTGCAGCTGACAAATGTGTTAGTAACTGCTTGTCAGTCTTTTAAAATGAGCTTTATCTATAAACTTTACTCACTATCGTACTAGATGTGCTAATGGTTTACTGCTCATTTTTGAATGACAAGTTTTTATTGTTTTAAAAATAGTAACATGAAAGTTGGTGTCATATTTATAACATTTTTAACGGTTTGATTTTTTTTTTGCTCCAACAGACTCTAGAATCACCGCTGGCTTCATACTGACCAGCTTCCACAAAATGTAAGTGTTCTTCTTTCATATTTTGAAATATTATAAAAGCAGCAAAACTCAATTCACTACAGCTCTAATGCTAACTCTACTTAACACCTCATATATGTTTCTCTTTATAGTCCTAGATTTTTATAAAGAAATAACACAAATCAATGATTACTAGAGAAATAATTCTTTATGACTTTATTAGAAAATATTACTTGTGTTATCATTAATTAGACTCTACGTGAAGTGATGAACGTTGGGCCTCCTCCTTCCATTCACTCTCTCTCTCTTCTGACCTGAACCCCGAGGGCCTCTAGCAACTCCAGGAACAGAGAGAGAGAAAAGAGAGGAGGGGGCGCACAAGAGAGAGAAATTCTTTTTTGGCCCCCATCAGGCAAACAGAAAAGGGGGCCGAGCCATGCTCCTCTCACTGCCGCTTTTGTTTCAGTTGATGTCAGACAGAAGATAGAACCAGGGCCCACACTCGTTTTCTCCCTCCCTCTCTCTCTCCTGCAGGAACTTTAACTCCTGTGGTTAATTCCAGGCAAAGCGCTGGCAGAAAGACGAACCCCTCCCTCCCAAAACCCCTCACTGCCTTTGTTGATTTTAAAGAATGTGGAGTTCATAGCTTTATCATTTACACTTGTTCCTTTTTCTTCGCCTTTAGGCACTAACAACAGTTCCTTCACACAGGGCTTAAGAATGACAGCTGCAGAGCACCTTTTTTTGTCCAGCCAGTTCTCATTCAATTTCTCTCCTCTCAAGGTCTTATAATGCCAGGTTCTGAGCAATTTTTCACTAGTTTCATTCTTCTAGTCCTTTCTTTTATACACACTAACGCTTCCTCACAAGGTCTAACACGGTTTGGGAGTACCTCACCAGTTCTCGCTTTTTTCTCCCTCTTTTTTATAAGCATTTATAAGATTTTTCTCACAATGCCTGTGCTTGGAGTTCTTATTCTCGTTCTCTTTTCTCTATTTCTAGGTACTAACATCTCCCTTACAAGGCTCCAACAGAGTCAGATCAGAGTACCTTTCACCAAAGTTCCTTTCTTTCTCTTTTTCCTTTTTTCTTTTATATGCACTAACATTATCTTACAGTGTTGGGTTTGATTCTTCTTGCCCCCTCCCTCTGCTTTCACAGGTTCCGCCTACCTTCCACCGGACTGGCACATGGCATAGAATGGACTGGCACGGGAGCGACTGTGCAGTGAAGAAGAGACTGACAGAGGGGATCGTGGAGAGAAAAGAGGGAAAGAGAAAAGACTAGCGGCGGACGAGAAGAACCGTGTGACGTCGTGGGAACCCGCCTCATAATCCACTAACACCACTAACACCCCTTACACACTAACACCATTAACATCACTAACACACTAACATCCTTACATTAATTAACAACACCATTAACATCACTAACACCCCTTACACTCTAACACACTAACATCCCCTACACACTAACACCATTAACATCACTAACACACTAACATCCCCACACCAACACCATTAACAAACACTAACACACCAACACCCCTACACTCTAACACACTAACATCCCTGGCTAACACCAACACCATTAACATCACTAACAACACTCCAACATCCTCACACACCAACACCATTAACATCACACTAACACCCCTACACACTAACACCATTAACACTACCAACATCCTTACACACCAACACACCAACATCCCTTACACACTAACATCCCTACACACAACATCCCTACACACTAACAACACTAACATCCCACACACCAACACCATTAACAACACTAACACCACTAACATTCTTACACACACTCCAACACCATTAACAACACTAACACCATTAACATCCCTCACACATGAACACCATTAACATCACTAACACTACTAACACCCCTACACACTCAACACTCCATTAACATCACTAACACTCTACACACTAACACCATTAACATCACTAACATCCCTTACACACTAACATCCCTTACACACTAACAACACTAACACACCTTACACACTAACACCCCTTACACACTAACACCACTTACACACTAACACCATTAACATCCCTTACACACTAACACCACTAACATCCCTTACACACTAACACCACTAACATCCCTTACACACTAACACCATTAACAACACTAACACCACTAACATCCCTCACATTAACGGTAACACCATTAACATCACTAACACTACTAACACTTCCTTACACACTACCAATTCATTAACATCACTTAACACCCTCTTACACACTCAACACCATTAACATCACTAACATCCCTGCCACACCAACATCCCTAAAGCACACTAACATCCCTACACACCAACATCCTACACACTAACAACACTAACACACCTTACACACTAACATCCCTTACACACTAACACCATTAACAACACTAACACCACTAACATCCCTTACACACTAACACCATTAACATCACTAACACTACTAACACCCCTTACACACTAACACCATTAACATCACTAACACCCCTTACACACTAACACCATTAACAACACTAACACCCCCTTACACTCTAACAACACACTCAACATCCCTACACACCAACACCATTAACATCACTAACACACCAACATCCCACACACTAACACCATTAACATCACTAACACACTAACATCCTTACACACTAACACTATTAACATCCCTTTACACACTCAACACTATTAACATCACTAACACTACTAACACCCCTCACACACCAATACCCCATTAACACTAACATCCTTACACACTAACACACTAACATCCTCAGCACACTAACATCCCTACACACTAACAACACTAACATCCCTTACACACCAACAACACTAACACCCCCACACACCAACACCACTAACACCTTACACACTAACACCATTAACATCCTTACACACTCAAATACCACACTAACACATCCCCACACACCAACACCATTAACATCACTAACACTACTAACACCCCTTACACACTAACACCATTAACATCACTAACACCATTAACATCACTAACATCCCTTACACACTAACACACTAACATCCCTTACACACTAACAACACTAACACACCTTACACGCGAACACCACTAACATCTCTTACACACTAACACCACTAACATCCCTTACACACTAACAATTCATTAACAACACTAACACCACTAACATCTTACATAACAACACGATTAACAACACTAACACTAACATCCCTTACACACTAACACCACTAACATCCCTTACACACTAACACCATTAACACCACTAACACCCCTTACACACTAACACCACTAACACCCCTTACACACTAACACCATTAACAACACTAACACCACTAACATCCCTTACACACTAACACCATTAACAACACTAACATCACTAACATCCCTTACACACTAACACACTAACATCCCTTACACACTAATACCATTAACAACACTAACACCACTAACATCCCTTACACACTAACACTATTAACAACACTAACACACTAACATCCCTTAGACACTAACACCATTAACAACACTAACACACTCCAACATCCCTTACACACCAACACCATTAACAACACTAACACCACTAACATCCCTTGCACACCAACACCATTACCCAACACTCAACACTTAACATCCCCTACACACCAACATCATAACATCACTAACACCACTAACATCCTTACATCAACAATCACCAACAAATACCAACACCTAACAACATCCCTACACACTCAACACCATTAACAACACTAACACACCAACATCCCTACACACTAACACCATTAACAACACTAACACACTAACATCCCTACACACCAACACCATTAACATCCCCACACCAACACTAAAAATCCCTACACACCAACAACCCCACACACTAACACCACACACCACTAACATCCCCACACACTCCAACACCATTAACAACACTAACACACTAACATCCCTTACACACTAACACTCAATAACAACACTAACACCACTAACATCCCTTACACACTAACACCATTAACAACACGAATTAATTCACTAACATCCCCTACACACTAACACCACTCAACATCCCCTACACACTAACACCATAACACAACACCACTAACATCCCTACACGCGAACACCACTAACATCCCCTACACACCAACACCATTAACAACACTAACACCACTAACATCCTCACAACACCAACACCACTCAACATCCCTACACACTAACACCATTAACAACACTAACACACTAACACCACTAACATCCCTTACACACTAACACCACTAACATCCCTTACACACTAACACCATTAACAACACTAACACCACTAACATCCCTTACACACTAACACCATTAACATCACTAACACACTAACATCCCTTACACACCGACACCACAACACCAACACACCAACACCACTAACATCCCTTACACACCAACACCACAACAACACCAACACCACTAACATCCCCTACACACCAACACCATTAACATCACCAAACACACTAACATCCCTACACACTGGACACCATTAACAACACTCAACACACCAACATCCCTTGCTACACACTAACACCATTAACAACACCAACACACCAACACCACCAACATCCCTTACACACTAACACCACTAACATCCCTTACACACTAACACCATTAACAACACTAACACCACTAACATCCCTTACACACTAACATCACTAACACACTAACATCCCTTACACACTGACACCATTAACAACACTAACACACCACCACCACTAACATCCCTTACACACCAACACCATTAACAAACACCAATAATCAATTAACATCCCCTACACACTAACACCATAACATCCCCTACAATAATTTAACACCACTAACATCCCTTACACACCAACACCATTAACAACACTAACACCACTAACATCCTCATACCTGAACACCACCAACATCCCTTACACACCAACAACACCATTAACAACACTAACACCACTAACACATCCCCTACACACTAACACCACTAACATCCCTTACACCAACACCATAACAACACTAACACACTAACACCACTAACATCCCTACACACCTACACACCAACACACACCTACACACCAACACACACAACACCAACACCACTAACATCCCTACACACCAACACCATTAACATCACCAACACACTAACATCCCTACACACTGACACCATACCAAACACTAACACACCAACACCACTAACAATCCTTACACACTAACACCATTAACAACACTAACACCACTAACATCCCTTACACACTAACACCATTAACATCACTAACACACTAACATCCCTTACACACTGACACCATTAACAACACTAAACACACTAACACCTTCAACATCCCTAGACACTAATACCACTAACATCCCCTACACACTAACATCCCTTACACACTAACACCATTAACATCCCTTACACACTAACACCATTAACATCCTTTACACACTCAACACCATTAACATCACTAACACCACTAACATCCCTTACACATCAACACCATTAACACCACTAACATCCCTTACACACTAACACCATTAACAACACTAACATCCCTTACACACTAACACCATTAACACCACTAACACCCCTTACACACTAACACCACTAACATCCCTTACACACTAACACCATTAACAACACTAACACTACTAACACCCCACACACCAACACCACATTAACAACACTAACACCCATTAACATCCCTTACACACTAACACCATTAACAACACTAACACCATTAACATCCCTTAAACACTAACGCCACTAACAACACTAACACACTAACCCATTAACAATAACACCCCTAACACAATTAATAACACTAACGACCCCAACAACACTAACAACATTATCACTATTTCACAACACTAATTTCTTTAACTAACCCTGTTGTTAATTTCTAAATTTCTGTTGTACTTTTATAACTATATTTGTGACAAATGAAGGATCTTCAATCTTGAAAATTAATGCTGAACATCTCAGTAAACACAAACGCCACTGACATCTTCAAAGGCCACAAGCTGTTAAAGCTGTGTGTGAAAAGTGAAGCGTTACCATGAAGAGGTCTCGAGCTGCAATGTCCAGCGCCAGCAGGAAGGCCTTCTCAAAGCGCCGGTGCCTGCAGCCAAACAACACTTTTAGTTAAGCTGGAATTTTACAAATTGTCAAACTTTTGCATTCACCAATAAAATTAGTAAATAAAAACATTACAACGACTGTAGAAACTTGTCTGATGCAAAATGTCATTGACACGTATATGTGTGTACAAACTAAGGCTGGGCAATTAATCAGAAATGGATCAAAACCGACATTACAAACCTCTAATTCACCATTTTGCCTATAATGATTATTTCAATTATTTTTAAATTGTGTATTTAAAAAATTATTCTTTCACTACTTCTTTCCCCAGAATGTGTTCATGTTAAACCATTCTATCACATGTACAGCTCCGGAAAAAAATAAGAGACCACTGTGTGTCTGTGTAAAATATACAAGTCAAGTTAACCAGGCTTATTTCAAAATTCCAAACATTGTGGAGTAAATTATCTATTATCTTATGGAGTAATTGATCTTAATCTAACCTGTAAGTTGCAAACTACACATAAATGATTTTACAATTATGTCATTAAAAGACTATGGTTCACAAGTCCACAGTGTCCTCATGGGTCTGTTGAAATATAACACATGGAATAGCTGCGATAAAAACAGAACTGCAATTATACAGTATATTAAAAAATGGACTGCTTTCTTATTTTTCATAGACATGCAACTGCAATAGCTCATAAACGAATAGCAACCTGTACATTTTACACTCACAGCCACATTGCAAAGTTAGTGAACAGAAAAACGTGATGTGGTCTCCCAATTTTTTCTGGAGCTGCATGTTTTCTACAGTTACTTTATAAAAAACACAGCTTTAATAGCTTAGAATATTTAAAGTACCATATTTAAAAGTAAGTGAACTTTAAATAATATATTTTTAATTTGTTTTTGTTTTTTTAATTCATAATTAAGGTAAAATGTTCAATAAATTGCATCGCCCAGCCCTAGAATGAACACACTCAAATGTGCCACTCAAATTTCTTTTTTGTTTGTTTATGTGTGCGTCTGTGTGTGTACCTGAGAAGATGATGGAAGAAGCGGCGAGCGTAGCAGCTGATGGCGTCTCGGTACTCCAGTATGACAGTGTCTGAAATGGGTCTGGAAGGTGTGTAAAACACACCAAGTGCAGCTTCTAACTGGCCTGAACAAACACACAGACACACACACACACATATATTAGAATAAATAATCATATTATCCTCTGGGTCTAAATCTGTCTTCAGCTCACCCTACGTGCAAACAAACATCATAAAACGGCAGCAGTCAATGGGCCAAGTTTTCTTCTTAAATTTGTCAGAAAATTTCTATGCCGGGTTTGTAACTTGTATATGTTCGCTTTTATAACAATGAATATTTACATTTAAATAGTATAATAATACACAACTGTACAGCTGAAAGAAAGAACTACCATGTTGCCTAAACATGCACTTTAGTACATTTTTGATTAAGAGCACTCTTCAGACTTTATAGATTCTGAACAAATTTCAAGCAAGAAAATATTGGCGAATGTCAATTGCAAAAACCGTGTGGGTTTTCTTCCTAAGAACAGTTGAGTGAGCGTAGTTAAAATGTAGTTAAAAATCACTTCAATTCACTTTGTAAAATTAAGAATATTAAAGGCATTTGGAATTAAAGACTTAGAATGTTGCCATGAAAAACACTCTCCCTCTCATCTTTTCCATATAAAGATTAATCTGGGTTATATATACAGTAAACACTAGAAGGAGGCAACACATTCTCACCCTCAATCTCCTCATCCAGTGGTTTCCGCAGCAGCTGATTGGTCAGCGCGCTCAGACCTCGGTAACATTCCACTCCCATCATGCACCAGTCCATGTTACCCAAAATGCCCAGCGCAGCATACACCTGCCCACAACGAAGACGCTCCTGCAGGACGTCACCTGGATACAGCTGGGCCAAGTTCATCACACCTGCATCACACACACAAACATACACACACACACACACACACGGTGAAACACTCACATGTAACACACACACATACACAATAAAATATGATCATGTAACACACACAATCAAACTCCCATGTAGCATACACACATAGATATACAGATAAACAGGTATATAAGGTAGAACACATCAGCATAGCATGCACACACACACCACCTACAGAACACACTACACTAAGAATTACCCAGCTGCAGGACACACACACTAAACAAGGACGCTGTTTTGTCTGCAGGTATAGAGCTTGAAATGTGACCCCCAAATAAATCTTGAACACACACATACACACACACATAGACACTGCCAAACACACATACCATGCTCCTCATCAGTTGTACAGGAGGCTGTATTGGGGTCAGCCGATCAATTTCTCGATCAATTGTGTGATCAATGGCTGGCAAAGACTGATCAGTGGACAGACGAGATGTGAGATGCAGCTCATCAATAAACACACACACTTCAAAGTGTGCATGCAAGCAAGTGTGTGTGTTCGCCATCCACTGGGGTCCCTCTAAGTAAGTGGTAAAAGATGTTTAGAGACGGTGCTCAACTAGATTGGCATTGACGTGTGGATCGAACTTCCTCACGCTCTCCACCAAACGCTTCAACACCACACACACACACACACACACAGAGCTACAGAATCAACAGGAGACATAGTCATGATGCAGAAGCTTCTAGACCAGTGCATTACTTTTAAGAAGTATAAGAGGCCTCTTATATAATTCCTACTGAGTCTTACAAAACACCCTACTATCCTCTCACACACTCTCCTATACTCTCACACTTTACTATACTCTAACACACTTTACTATACTCTCACGCACTCTACTATACTCTCTCACACCCCCCTATACTCTAACACACTCGCCTATACTCTCGCACACTCTCCTATGCTCACACACTTTACCATACTCTCACGCACTTTTGTGTGCTCTCACACACTGTACTATACTCTCACACACACACACTCTACTATACTCACACACACCCTCCTATACTCTCGCACGCTCTACTATACGCTCTCACTCTACTATACTCTCGCACACTCTACTATACTCTCGCACACCCTCCTATACTCTCACACGCTCTACTATACGCTCTCACACTCTACTATACTCTCACACACTCTACTATACTCTCGCACACCCTCCTATACTCTCACGCGCTCTACTATACGCTCTCACACTCTACTATACTCTCACACACTCTCCTATACTCTCTCACACTTTACTCTCACATACTCCTATGCTCTCACACACTTTACTATACTCTCACCCACTCTCCTATACTCTCACACTCTCCGATACTCTCGCACACTCTACTATACTCTCACACACGTTACTATACTCTCACACACCACTACACTCTCACACACTACTATACTCCTACATGCACCCGTAGGAGGCCCCGCTTGAGACATAATTCATACGTAGTCTTGCCCACATTATCATACTCTCTCATCACTATGCACACTACTACTACTACAGACTCCACAATATACTCTCATACACATCAGTTTATTCTCTCACACATGCTAAAATACTTTCTCACACATCACTATACTCTCAGACACACTATTTCTAAACATGGTTAAAAATTTAGAAATTTCTGACTCACAGTTTACAAAACCACACACCAACTTCATCCTTAGATCTCTCTTTCTTCTTTGTGAAACACACACTTCCCACTTTTACACACACACCTCTGGTCTAATTCTCACTCAGGTTTCTCAGAACATCTGCGGCCACGGCGAGTTCCCATCACCTGAGGCCATCACAGTGCGTGTGTGTGTGTGTGTGTAAAAGAGAGATGCTTTAATAATGCAATGAGTGTTTAATCCCCCCTAACCCATAGTCAATTGCAGCTACACTTAACCTTGCCTACATCTACAACACGGGATTTAGTCACACACACCCACACCCACACCCACACACACACACACATACCCCAAACAGAAGGCCAGGACTAAGTTCCCTATGAATAAAACAAACCAACAAAAAAAAGCTTTTTTAATTCATGTTTCTCGGAGCTTTCCACCAAACACACACACACCCCTAAATAAACAAACACATTCACTCTCACACACCCATAAGGCCTCTGCATTATAAAGCTATGATTTAAAGCCTCTCTCCCTGTTTTGGGGGTGGTGGTGAGAAGGCAAGTGGACGTCTGGTTTTGTGTGTAATTGATTTGGGAGGAGGACGAAGGAGACCAATTAAAAATTACAAGCAGGCAATTAGCAGGACGGCCCGCCTCAAAGCCCCGAGGAGCTGCTAATGTGGCTAATACTGGCGCTGAGTGAGAGCACATACACACTCCCATATGTGCATGAGAACACACACACACACACATACACACACAAGCTAGAAGTGCTATTTTAAAAAGACACACTGGCTGCCTGTTATGCACTATAATAAGTGGTTATTGCCAGCAAAAGTTATTCATAATTTTCTGAGCTTTAACAGAAAGTCTGGAGACAGTCTCAAAATTGTACCTAAAATGTATCTAAAGTCTTGAAAATGTACGAAAATATTCCTCTACTGTAAGTCAATATATAATTCTCTCCCCAGTATAAAATTAACGGATTAACGAGACATGACTTTAATAGTGAATATTATAATATAAATTCAACAAAAATGATCTGTTTATTTATCTTTATTTATCTATCTTTTCATAGACACCAAACTAATCTAATTCATACTTTAAACCACACCATGAACTAATCCTTACTTTAAACCACACCCTAAAGTAATCCATACTTTAAACCACACCCTAATCTAAATTTTACTTTAAACCACACCCTAAAATAATTCTTACTTTAAACCACACCCTAATCTAATCCATACTTTAAACCACACCCTAGTGTAATCCATACTTAAAAACACACCTTAATCTAATACTTACTTTAAACCACACCTTAGTTCTAGTTCTAGTTCTTACTTTAAACATTATTATCTAACCTTGGGCAGTTGGTAGTGTAACAGTTAGGGAGTTAGCCCTGTGATCAAAGCGTCACCCGTTCAAGTTCCGGAATGGTAAAGGTACCACTGAGGTACTCATGAGCAAGTTGCCATCCCCAAGAACTGCTCCCCAGGTGCTGCACATCAACTGCCCTCTGCTCCTTCATGGATGGGTCAAATGCTGAGGTCACGTGGTTGTGGTGCACTGTGTGCTGTGTTCACGAGGACAAAAATTTTTCTAATTGTCTGTTTCTGCAATTCCAAGTTACAAACATCAGAATGTTCCAAATACTCCCCTTTCACAGAGACACAAGGATCTTTTTACGAATATTCCCAAAATTCACAGCAAACACTGTAGTACTTAATGAAAGTTCAATTGGAAGGACGAGAAATGTTGAAAAATCTCTGGATTCGAAACCATCCATCCGGAAATTTCTCTAAACTAACGTGCAAGCATTAAAGAAAGGATATTTTTCATCCTCAAATTACACAAGATATTTTTAAAAACTAAAGCTGCACACTGCATTTGGCTCTCATTTAAAAGCACTGGCATGCAAAGCCGTATAACACACACACACACACAACACGTCTTACATGATGCAACCCTAATGATAAAATACTGCAACGCTTGGCAATTTGCTTCCTGTTTGATTACTGCTTGTATATTAACCCTTTTTTACTCTCTCCCCGCTTCCCTCCCTCCATCCGTCCGTCTCCTCTCCCGCTCGCCATCCACCGCGTATCCATTCTGCAAACTGCTACAACAGCAGAAGGCATTTGCCCAGGAGAGATAACTCGGAGAGAGTGAGTGAGAGAGACAGCGAGAGAGAAACTCGTTTAGACGACTGGAGGTCTGCCAAGCCTTTCTTCCCTCCGTCGCTCGGCGTCTCACTCCCTCCGTCGAGCTGCGGCCCTAATGAAATAAGTCAATAAACAAACACAGCCGCTCGAACCAGACGAGTGCGGCGACCAAAAACGGATAAATAAATAAAAGCCACGCACAATTACTGCTGGCGGAAGAACACGCAAAAAAGTTCCTGATTTCTTGAGTTCAGAAACCTTGGCTAGAGATCAGGAAGCCTTGTCCTCTAGAAGCTTCACCCTCTATTGTAATTAAAGTTTCGGACCGCGTTTGATTGGCAAACTTTATCTGGCTCCCCCCGAGGGACGTTTACACCACTGTAAATGATTTATCGGGGAAACGCGTCCCGTCACGCGGGGTGCTGGGCCCTGGGGCCGAGTATCGAGTGACCTCGGAAGACAGACAAGCACCGGCCCTCTTCCTCCGGCCGTCTTCACTCGCATCAGACTGGATGGAAGATTCCACCTGGTGTTTAAAACATCGAATTTTTAAGGAGAAAAAATACAAATCTAGAACCCTGGTATTGGAGGTATTGGAGAGAGATTCGTTCATGCTGAACCAGTCAGCTTATGAGACACTTAGGTAAAATGTACTTAATACATAAGAGTGTTCTATTAATAATAGACATAATATTAATTTCCATTCTATTTTAAATTCCTACTAAGTGAAAGTAAAAGTGAGTGATTATTCGTCATTGTGAACACACCACGGCACAGCACAGAGCGCACCACAACGAAATGTGACCTCTGTATTTGACCCATCCGTGAAGGAGCAGTGGGCAGCTAACAAGGGCAGAGCCCGGGAAGCAGTGCTTGGGGACCACACACTAATCCTATCCTAACCTAACTCCAACCACCACCGTAACCTAATTCTAACCCTAAACCACACCCTAAACTATTTCTTACTCTAAGACACTCCCAAATCCATTCCTAACCAACCATCTCCCTAATCTTATCCTTACCTTAAAACCAATCTTAACCCCAAACACTGCACCAACCTAACCAGAACCCTAATCTCGCTTAAGCCTAAACCACACACTAATCCAAAGCTCATACCCAACACTGCCCCACACACACACACACACACACTCACCCAGTCGGAGCCTCAGCGAGGCCAGTGGTCCCCCGTGGAATCTTAGCAGTATGGTATCGTGTACCTCCAGCCCATCACCAGCTCCACCACACGTCGTCGTCAGCGTCATCACATGCGCCCACTCCAACCCCGCCAGCCCTTGGGCGATCCTGAAGTGGTGCGCCAGCTGCAGACTGGATCCTGGCGTCGCCCTGGTACCTTCCTCGTCGCCCAGCAACCGCATCCCGAGTGGCGCCAGTCCCGAATCGAAGGCCTGCACCTCACCCTGCTCGCCAGCTGCCACCAACAGCCCCCCGCTGGGATGCCATGTCACCAACGTGGGCACCATGGGGCACATTCCTCGCACCCAGGCACCAGTTTCAGGGTGCCAAGCCAGCACCTGGCAGTCCTTCAGGCCCACCAGGACCCAGCGTTCTCCGGGGTCGCGGCACCAGGAGACGGGTGGTGATGGCAGCGGCAGTGGCGGCGTCACCAAAATCCGCTGGAGTCGCCCCCTGATGTGTTCGTATGTGCATGAAAAAAGCACAGAGGGGGCCTCCTCGCACAGCTCCGCCGTGAGCCCTCGAACCGCCTCCTTCTTCTCCTCACGCAGCTCCAGGGTGAGGATGTGGTAAGGCTGGGTCAGGCTAAAACAGCAGTCCAGAGGTTCGCTCTCGGTGCGGATGGAGCTCAGGACCTGAAGGACGTGGGGGAAGAGGGCAGGCCGTTTATCATTAGTTTCTCAACTATAAACCAACGCCTCAGTATTCGTTTCCAAAACTAAAATGAATAACGAGTCATCTGTGATTTCTGTGCTTTTTAAATGTCTTCTGCATGTAATAGTTACTTCAGAGACACGTTACTTGTGTTTAAGGTGACGAGCAAAATTACAATCAACTAACTTGAGTCTGAATGCAACAGTGGAATAAGCTTGAAAAATTGCCAAAGATGCAGAGCTCTCTTTTTTCACTTACTTTTATAAACACGATTGCAATTTATTTCAGCATTGACATATTGTACTGTTTTTGTGAGTGTTTATTTGTCATTGTGAATACAGCAAAGTACACAGTGCACCACAAGCGAAATGTGAGCTCTGCATTTGACCCATCTGTGAAGGAGCAGTAGGCAGCTGACATGGGCAGCGCCCGGATCGCAGTGCCTGGAGACAGTACCTTGCTCATGAGTACCAAACCGTTATACTACCAACTGTCCCAAAAATATCATAGGAGATAGAACAACGGAAGCGCAGAGAGGACATGAGATTTGAGGTGCAAAACAACTAGGAACTGCAACGGGGCGCAATTTAGCTTCTAAAACTTCTGAAAACTTGCACTTCAGGCATCGGCTCCGGTGCTGTAATGCCAGATCTTGTTTTGCGAGCTTTTACGGTGCTCACAAAAAGGTGAATATTCAGCAATTCGCACATCAGCCTTCACCCCAAACTGCAAACCGCCAACTCGGCTTGAGATGCTCGACAAATTCGCTCACCGAAGTCTGGTGCGAACAAACACACCCAGGAGAAAAGTTCCTCTCTTTTTCTGAAATTAAATTCTGATGATAATTGCCTTTTTTTCTTATTGTTTTGTTGCTGGTCATTGCCACCTTTTCTTTCCTTTTCTGAATAAATGAACCACTCTCACCATCTCTAATCAACACCTGTCTTTAACCAATAAGCTGATCTACTTTACTTCCAGCACATTATTTTTGACTTTACGCATTCTGTGATCTATTCAGGTAGATTCTGTGATTACTGTAAGACTTGAATTCTCATTAAATATGGCTATTTTGTACAATTGTGAGATCCATATTTTACCATCTCTTTATATTAGTTCCTACATTGCGTGTGACGACGTAGTGGGCCATAAACTTCATTCCAATTCCGATCGTTTCTGAAAAGCGATTTCTCACGCATTACAGCCAGACAGATGTACAGCAACGAGACAAGAGTGCAACAGAGGAAGAGAGTGATGAAGACCTGGGAGGGAGGGAGGGAGGGAGGGGGTGAGGGGAAGGGGGGATGATAGGGAAAGAGAAGAAGAAAGCGAGAAGTGGGGGGGATATAGATGTGGTTTGGCAGCGTTTGCGGTATGCTTGGCAGTGCCAACATCGGCAGCGGTGGCGGCGTTAAGCAGGTTGCCGGTGCTGTCTGTGGAAACTGTGGAGAGGGAGGGCTTTCTCTCCGCTTCTTTTTTTAGGCCTAATCCCCCTGGGCCGCCTCCCGCTGCTGCTCTCCCGGGGCGAGGGTGGGGGGTGGTTTTTGGGTAGGGGGGAAGGGGTGACAGCATGGTTCCGGAACGGTGCCAGAGCTCAAAACACTCGATTTTATTTGTATCGCGCTTTTTACAACAGACGCCGTCACAAAGCATATGGTGGTGGTCTGGTGGTTAGGACACTCGCCTCTGGACCAAGAGGTTGTGGGTTCGAGTCCTACCTCCAGCATTATTGTCATGGGGTCCCTGAGTAAGACCCGTAAGCCCAAGTCGCTGTCTCTGAAAGTCACTCCGGATAAGAGTGTCTGCTAAATGTCGTTAATGTAAACACGTTGGCAGTGGGCAGCTACAGAGCAGCGCCCGGGGAGCAGTGCTCTGGGATGGTACCTTGGTCATGAGCATCTCAGTGGTACCTTTACCGATCACAGGACCAGCTCCCCAACTGTTCCACTACCAACTGCTACAAAATGTAAATATAACCGGCCCTGTAAGTCTGCAGTGACAGTGGCTGAGGGTGTGCTGCATCTCTCCAGCGCAGGACGATCCGATACGTACCGGTACAATGTGATTCAGAGACGATACATTTTAATAAGGAACGATTCTGTTCTGCTTGCTTCGATTCAGTAGGATTCAGCACGATATGATGAGATATGTTATAACACCCGCAACCCCAGTTGGGATAAAGCGGTTCGGAAAATGAATGAATGAATGAATGAATGTTATAACACAGTAGTGAAAAAATGGAAAAGTCTTGATTACATAAAGAATAAAAAGTGAGGTTATCGACTTTAAAGGGCCTTGTTTACACTGAAACAAACAAACAAACAAACAAAATAGGCCGGAAAAAAACCTCAGCCTTCCATAAAGAGCTTTAACATCTTCACAGGGAGATACTGTTTAAGACTCTCACACACATGCACACACTGAGCAAATCCCACTGCCACTGAAACAACGACAGATTCAATTTCACCAAGACAAACAGCATCTCGAAGAGTGGGTTTGATGGAGGGGTGCAGAAGGAAAGACAGAAGCGGGAGAACAAATGAGTGAGGGAGGGAGAGAGAGAGGGACAAGAATGAGAATGAAAGAAGAAGAAGATGTAGAGATATAGAGAAAGGGAGAGAGAGTGAGAAAAAGACAGAAATGAGAGAGGGAAAGAGAAGAATGTGAGGAAGATGGACAGAACGAGAGAGGGGGGTGAACAGAGGAAGAAGAAGAGAGGTAAGAAACAGGGAGATCGAGAAAGCGCGAGATAGAGGAGGGAATGAGGAAGAGAGACAAGAAAGGAGGAGAGAGGCAGGGAAAGGGAGAAAAGGAAATGAAAGAGTGTGAGGAATATGGACAGAAAGAGAGGCAGAAATGAGAGATAGATAGAAGGAAGAGAAGGAGAGAGATGGAAATATGAGACAGAGAGAGAGAGAAAGAATGAGACAGAGGGAGATCGAGAGAGAGGAGGCAAGGGAGAGAAGGAGGAAGAGAGAAAGAGAAAACGAAAGATGGAGCAAGAGAGATGAGAGAGACAGAAATGAAAGAGAGAGACAGAGGAGGGAGGAAGGAACAGAGTGGGGTTTTTATTCAAATTGACGTTGAGGGTCCATTTTCATTGGGCTAGTGTTCATTGAACAAAATCAGGTCTTGAAATCAGTTTTTGAATTTTTCCTCTTAGAATCCGGAAAATCTGGAAAACAGATTTAAAAACAGGAAAACAGTTTTAAAACCTGCCTCGGAAACTCAAATCACAAAGTGGACTCTAAAACCTGATTTGGATTTCCGATTTCTTTTTTAGAATCTGAAAGACAAATCAGGTCTTGAAATCCAATTTTCATTTTAGAATTGGCAGGTCTTAAAATCAGTTTTCCCATTTTCTTTTGAGAAGCGGGCTCCCACACCAGGTCTTGAAATCCGTTTTCCGATTTTCGTTTCACATTTGGAATTCTGATGTACTTAAGTTACATGGGAAGCGGAGGTCCTGAGAAAAAAAATCAGACCATGAAATTAGACATTTAGAGGAGCAGCAGAAAAAATTAAAGCAGTCATTTTTCCGAACCCTGTTTTTCCCGGCGTTGTTGGGTCGGACACTGCACTGCACGCCACTGCTTATTTGGGGGTTTTATCGCTTCGGCCGTGTGCAAAACAGGGTTAAGAAGAGCACAAAGGCACAGGAGGAACGGAGATCAAACAGAATGAGAGGGGAAGTGTTTTCAGAGAGATAAACACACACACAGAGAACAACACAACAAACGCAACTCACGGTAGGTGAAAAAATTAAACTACCGCCGATGAAAGCAAAGCGAAAAAATAAACGATGATTTTTAAAATGTTCGAATTTCAGGCAAAAGGGGAGGAAATGATTAAAAATGTTAATGTTTTGCATAAATAAGCACAAGGCGGCACGTGCGTTTTTCATTTTCATGCGGCGTGTCTTATCTCAGAAGGGTTGGGAATTAAGAGCACGCGAGGAGAAAAAGGGGGGGGGGGGGAAGCGGGCCGGCTAAAATGCTGTAGACTAAGTAGAAAATTGGCTTAGTGCGCAGATAGCAAAGTTAACAAAAGGAACATATACATGAGCTGGAAAGTGATTGAAGTGCGGGCGAAACGCAGAGCGCCGTCGTTTGATTCGCCGCATGTCAAGTCGCAAAAAATGGGAAAAAAAGGAACGAAAAAAACCTGCTAGCTTGATTTCACACTCGCGCATCCGAAAACGACAACAAACACTTTAATTAGCAATGATGCAGAGCGGAAACGCTTTAATGTTCTTTAACCGGTTGGGAACGCTGGAAGGTGGGGGGGGTAAAGGGAGGAGGAGGAGGAGACGAGCGGTGGGCTTGAAGTGAGGTGAAGGCTGCAGATAAAAAAAATAGGATAGCATTCCCAAAAAAGCGTGTTTATGAAATCTGAATTTATTCGTTTTTTCATATTCTCCCGCCGTTGTTTTTTTCACAGCACGTGGTGTAACTTGGTAATGCTTCGCTCCTGCTGCGACGTGGTGGGGGGGCGTGTGGGGCATGGTGGGCGGGGTCTGGGAGCTGGGAGAATAAACTGAAATACAGGGGAAAAACATGCAAGTCGATGGAGGACACGAGTAAACGTTTTTCTTTTCACAAAGAAAATCTTGATTTATTTTTCTTGTGATCCTGACGTAACGAGTCATTACTGTGAAAGGCAGAATGTTAATTTCTGGGCAAATTCAACAATTCTGTATGTTATACGTATTCAAAATTAAGTGTTTATTGTGTTTCCCGCCTCTCCTCAAACATGCAGCTACGACACCTTCACAAACATTTTCATATATACAAGGGAACTGAGCACATAAACAAAAATGATTTTTAAAAATAAATACAAACCGGTAGCCTACTCTGCCGCACCAAGCGTCTGTGAGTGCTACGTCGATGGTCAACTTCAAAAGCAGATTTCTCCGTTTCTCACTTGGCTTGACAGAAGAAACCTGACTCATTTGAATGTTGATATCTCAGTCATATGTCGTCCGATTCATTTGATATAGGTATCATTTTAAAGGTTGATTTATGCCCTTTCATGAAAACATAATAACTCAATTTGCGACAAGCGACTGGTTTTGCCGTGGAGGGTCACATATGTGTTCATTCATAGTGGCTTCAGTGAGAATCTACAATGTAAATAGTCACGATGATAAAGAATAAAACATTGAATGGGAAGGTGTGTCCAAACTTTTGACTGGTAGTGTATATTTCTGTTGGGGTTTTTGCTTCTGCATTGCGTCTTCTTTACTCGCCTTGTGGCTTTTGTTGTATCTTTTGCATTATTGAAGAGATTATGTTCTATTTCCCAACTGACCTTCAAGTTTATATACATCTTGGCCTCACCTCGCCCTCCTTCCTCCCTGCATCTTTGTGTTTTATTCAGAGTGGACCTTTGGCCTACCGAGTTAGAAAAATCCGCCCTGGAGGAGTTTGTGTATGTACATACAGCATCATATTTGACTGTATAATGGCAAATTGCATGTATGTGTGTGTGTGTGTGTGTGTAATTACCGTAAGCCCCAGGTTTTCAGAACAGCTCAGCAGCACCAGGTTGTCCCGTTGGGCAGTAGCGGCAACGTTGCCATTGGCGACAGGCAACCAAGGCCACGCCTCCTCGCATCCAGTGCTCCACCAGCACACGCCAACGTCTTGCACACTACTGAGCACTACACGGCGCTCGACACGACGCCCTGCACCACCAAACACCAGCTCCACCGTCGACACCTGCAGCAGGAGAAACATATCATTAATAAGGTTCAGGGTAGAAGCTTATTTTAGTGTTAACAGCAGCTTTATACATAAACATCAACAGTGTGATGAGACAATGCTTCTCCATAGCAACGCTGCAACATAGAGTAACACTCTCTCCCTCCTTCCCTCACTCACTTACTCTCTTCCTCACTCACTCCCTCAGGCTTGCTCACTTACTCCCTCCCCTCACTCCCTTCTTCACTCATTTACACTTGCTCACTCCCTCGATCACTTACTGCCTTCCTCACTCCCTCCTTCACTCAATCCCTCAATTTCACTCCCTCCCTAATGCTTGCTCACTTAATCCCTTCCCTCCCCCACTCTCACTCACTCACCTCCTCAATCACTTGCTCCCTCCCTCACTCCCTCCCTCCTTCATTCACTCCCTCAATCACTTATAATCTCACTCCCTTACCTCCTTCCTAACACTCACTCATTCTCACTCCCTCACGCTCTTACTTACTCCCTCACCCCATTATTTACTCCCTCACACTCACTCATTCTCACTCCCTCGCACTCACTTCCCCTCATTCTCGCTTCCTTCCTCCCTCACAGACTAACTCCTTCCCTCATTCGTTCAACGCCAAACCAAATAAAAAACAGCCATAAACCAATCCAAAATTCATAATTTCTACCAAAGAGGATGTTGGGAAATGATGTTAATGCACTATATCAGGTAGAAAAGTTCTTTCAGAGTTATTATTTTTCATGTACACTTTTTATTGAATATTGTTTGTGGACATCTGAGGGATCCTGAGTTATTCCAAACTCTTTAGTAAGCTTCACATGAAAAATGTCCAAAGGGCTACGACTGGGGTTGTTGTTTTTGGCTGGAGGTTATTGTTGTTGTTATTGTTGTGTTGTCTGGATTTTAAGAGAATTACAGTGCATTATTAATTCTGCGACTGCGGGCCGCTCGCTGCATAGCCATTTGGGGCGGAGCCTTAATGAGCTCTCGAGGTGCCGAATTTGCGCTCGCAGCCCCCCGGCCTGTTTCCATAAAGAGTCTCATGTTTAGGAATACTGATGCAGGGAGACCTGCGTTATTTCGGGGATTTATTTTTCGACATTCGGACGGTGGATATTTAACAGTGAGTTTCAATAAATATATTTTTGCTGTAGAAGGCCCTGGGTTCCATCCCCGGGTGGGGTCTGCCTGTGTGCTCTCCTTTTCTCCAGAGGCTTCAGTTTACTCCCACAGTCTGAAAGCATGTGCTGTAGGTTGATTGGTTACTCTAAAAATACCACTTAGGGACAAATGTGTGTTTGTGTGAATGTATGTGCCCTGCAGTGTACCCAGTGTAGGTTCCTGCCTTGCACCCAAAGTCCCTGGGATAGGCTGTGGTCACCGTGTCACCCCGTCACCCCGCCTGGGATTAAGCAGCTCAGATAATGAATGAATGAATATTTTTGGTGTTATGTTGAGTGATTATATATCTTTATAATGATGTGAGATTTTGGAAATGATTTTATTGAAAAATGGCGTTGTCTCATATTGACTGAATCGTATCGAATTGAAATTGTATCACAGCAGACTTTGTAATATCGGCAGCTGTTTTGATTGATATAATGTCATATCACGATTAGGGCTGCAACTAACGACTATTTTGATAGTCGACTAGTCATTGACTATTAAAACAATTAGTCGACTAATCGGATTATAAATTGCATAATTATAAAATGGCTCCGATTTAGCTACCAGCTTTTACATTTAGTATGAGGTTATTTAAATTTTGTGGTAAATAATAAAGACAAGAAAGATAGCGCACTCAAAAGCATATTTTAATAAATAAGTTTCTTCTTTGCCTTATCTAGCCTTACGATGGCTCCTGGTTTTGTGATGGTACTGAGAAAATGGTAACATACCATTATAACATTTATGAGCGAGTGACAAAGGCGTTGGTTACTTTACCGTTTTGCGTGCTTATTAAACGTATAAGACCTAACTATTAAATTCTAATTATAAGGTCGATAAACTATAACTTGCATTTAACTGACCCGTCGCCGTTCCTCTTCCTCCAACATCTTTGGTTTTTCTGTAGGAACTTTCTTAAACCAGGAGCCATAGGCCAATAGGATTCGCAGGCAGAAACTGCCAAAACCCCGCCCCCAAACTGTCCAAACCCGCCCTCTTTCAAACGACACGCGTAGAAATCTCACTCGAGCAAAAAAGCCGCTCGTCGGTAATCTACTTTGTGCGCGAGGACATTTAACACATCGAGAGGAAGAAGACATTAGAGAGAGGAAAAATACAGTTAGCGATGTAATATCACAACCGCGCACTCGATTTTGTGCTCTCGAGTTTCACATTTGTGCTTGCGACTTTGAAATTTACGCCCGCAAAATTTTTGCGGCAATCCATTTTGCGCGCCCTAGTTTTGGCGTTGATGTGACGCCATAGGGCCATTCTTCTAGCTGTCACTGAATGCCATTGCGCAAAAGCGAATCTCACCAGAGTGTGGTGTACAGGTGCACTCTATTGGAAAGCGGTAGTATTGCACAGGTAGAAAGGAAGGAAAACGTTTCACTCCGTTTAAAAATACGTCTGGCGACAATTATCGACAATCAAATTCGTCGGCGACTATTTTTATTGTCGACTTTAGTCGACAATGTCGAATAATCGTTACACCCCTAATCACGATGAAACTTGTGGTTTACATTCCTAATCCTTGGCGGCTGAGACCGACAGCGACTGACAGAAGGGCTGGACGATACGACCTGAAATCAATATTGTGATTAATTGAACATTTACCTTGATTATGATTAATGAACGATTATCTTGTTTTGTGTTTATTTTTTGTTCACATAGTTTACTGGCAAGGTTTGTACTGTAAATATGCTCAACTATTAAAGCCGGAACTTGTTTTCTAATGAAAGACTGCATGTCTTTGTGCTTCAGTAGCACCTGATTTCTCCTTTTTAAAATGTTGACAGCATTTCAAAAATCATCGAAATAACGACACAGACAAGATGACGTGAATCAGAGAGTGGGGAACGTCTGTTTCATTTCATTTTTGATTAATTGCCCAGCCTCTTTTTAAAAATAGCTGATAAACAATAAGGTAGAGGAGTAAAAAGGGCCACGACTGAAACACACGGAAAAGCTATTTTTTTTTATCTCTCCCTCTCTTCCCTCCATTCCCCCTCCCCCTCCCCCTCATCTTCCCTGCTATCTCTCCCTCCCTTCTCCCTCTCTTCCTCTCCCCCCTCCAGACTTCCCCATCTTGCCTACGTTTGCTGGTCAGCAATAATCAAACCCACTTTCGGGGGGGATTAAGCACCGGGCTTAGGCCAGTCAAGCGGGCAGCCGGCCTCCTGTGGGGGGGTTGGGAGTGGGGTATGGGGGCATACAGAGGGATGGGTGGAGTTTTTATAGGGGTGAATTTGGGAAGGGGGGTTCCTTATCAGAGCCATGCTGTTGGAGCCAGACTCGTGGGCAAGAGCGATTTCTTTTCATCGTGGCCGTCGCCGCAACAACAAAGCCCATCGGTAACGCGATAATGTGGCGGTTGCGCCGGTCGAGGGCCCTGACTCAACCCCTCCCCAAACTACACCCTCCTTGCTTTTAAATGGTAGCTTTTTCGCTAAAAGCTACTTCTGATTCAATTTAGTAAGCTGCACTATAAGCTACTGTTTCAATATAATTGTAAGTAATATTAATACTATATATGTATATATATATAACATTTTAATTTTGAGTCATATTGTCCAGACCTACTTTTAAGGACTGATTTTAAGTCTCAATCCATAATTAAGGCTATTTCTGAGAATGAGCAGCAACAGGTGTGTGAGTGACTGAGTGTGTGAGAGTGTGTGTGGACCTTCGAATCCTCAGCGACCCCCGAGAGAGCATTAAGAGAGCCTTCCTTGGTAACTGTGGCGATGTGTTTTTCCCTGAGGCGAAGAAGAAGAAGAAAGAAGAAAAACAAAAGCAGCGAGTGGCTGATAATTACTGCTAAAAGCTGTGTGGAAAGAGCCGGAACGCAGTGGTTTAATTGAAGGCGGCCGAGACCCTTTTCCCTTAAGTGCTAATGGCCTTGAGTGTGTGTGAGTGTGTGTGTATGTGTGTATTACCTTTATCTCAGCAGGCGAGAGCTTCTCCAGGCGTCGTGTTGAGATCTCAGGTGAGTTTGGACTCCGCCTCCCCAGGTACACCTGACACACCTGACTTTTCTCCAGACAGGTAAGCAGCAGGAAGCGTTCGGTCATCGCCGCTGGGGGGTAAGGAGGTCAGAGGTTAGCGGTCCGCATGGTGTGACTTGATCTGAAAAAAAACATTTATGTGGCTCTTTATCTTCCTCCCTCTCACTCACTCCCTCAGACTCGCTCCCTCACTCTCACACTCCATACACTCACTCCCTTCTCTCTCACACTCTTTCACCCACACTAACGCACTCCATCACACTCACTCACTCAGACTCTCTCCCTCCCTCCCTTACTCTCACATTCCCTTACTCACTCACACTTACAATCACTCAGTCAGTTACTCCCTCGAACCTTACACTCACTCCCTCAATCAATTCCTCCCTCCTCCCTCTCACTCATTCATTCACTTACACTAATTCACTTACTCCCTCCCTTTCACTCACTCACTCCCTGCCTCCCTCCCTGATTCTCACTAACACTCACTCACTTATTCCACTTATTTAATTATGGAAATTCAGACTTTTTGTCTCACAGATTAATAATTTGATAATGTCAGGGAATATCATAGTTTCTTTCTCGTACATTTACATTTTTAATTGCGGACATTTGGACTTTGTCACAACTTTACAATTGAGAATTTCTTTACAACTTAAATCTTGGAAGTGATCATGGTGTTAATAATACTTAAAATATAATACTTCAGTTTTACTTTGTTTGTATGTTCACACACAAGAATAAATCAAGCCATTCAGCATGTACGTCTACAGAAATCTAAATAAAGTAATATTTCAAAAATAAAAGCAACATTTTTGAGTACATAAATTAATACGTTTCCCTTCTTTTTGGTCCCAATACGCCGTCGTTTTGCATAGTATGCTGGACACAAAGTCAAATTTACAGATGCTTACTAGGTGTGTGTAGATAACAGAGTTGACGGATTTGAGAGCTCTGCTACAGTTGGCTGTCAGCTCATTTGCCACGTTAAGAAATCGTCCGTAAAACACGAGTTAGACGCCCGTTAGGTTCGCGGTGAATCGCCGTAAATACGTTCGCCGACTTTCACCTCACGTCCCTCCCGAGCGGATCCTCATTTGATTTATTATTTGCGAACGCATTTAACGTAAGCTCTTTAGTCTGTGCGTCAACGTATTTAACAGGATCTAGAAAGCTGATTTTTACGTCGGGGGAAAGAGCGTAATCCCGATCCACCGTCTGCCGTCGCATATGGGCCAAAAAGCGCTTCTTCAGCCACGCACACTAACACACACACACACACACACAAACACAAACACACAGACACACACACACACACAAACACACACACACACACACACACACACAAACACACAGACAAACACTAACACACACACACACACACAGACACACACAAACACACAGAGACACACACACACACACACACACAAACATACAGACACACACACACACAAACACACACACAAACACTAACACACACACACACAAACACAAACACACAGACACACACACACACACACACAAACACACAGACACACACACACAAACACACACACAAACACTAACACACACACACACACACAGACACAAACACACAGACACAAACACACAGACACACACAAACACACAGACACACACAAACACACAGAGACACACAAAGAGACACACACAAAATACTTAACGAGCGACTCCAGCCCCGAGCGACAAAGTCGGACATTTATTTAGCGCTGGATTACGACAAAAATCCAAACCCCCTCTCTTAATTTTGGCACTCGTTACTACGTCCTTGTAAATCTAGTAATCTGTTAAAAGCGCCTTTTAAAAGTGTTTCCACATTTTTCCGAGGTTTCCCCCCCCAACTCTGTTTAAAGCGACTGAAATCCCCTCTTCGGCGACGTCATTAAATAATTTCACAGTTTAATTTAAACCAACATACAAAGCTTCCGTCTACCCTCGACACGTAATTAGCCGGCGTAAAAGTTTTGACGTTTTTACGGCCGCCGCTAATCAAATTTTTCGGGGGGCGGAGTGGAAGTTTGATTTCATTTGGAGCCTCGAGGTTTGGAGACTCGCAGCTCAGCTTAAAAAATCCCAAAACGGTACAACTTGGAAAATGTTGCTCGGCTAATTCTATTTTTGACGTGAGTGGTTTTCCCATGTTTTCTGTCCTGCTTGATAAAAGTGGAAGCTAATTTGCCGTTGCATGTTTATGGCCTCTTCTCCATCAGCTCCCTCTCTCTCTTTTTCTCTAATTGGGTCGTTAAACAGATTAATTTTTCTTGTCGAGTTTAACTGCCGAGCAAATTTTCCGTCTGGAGAGTGACAACAACGCAACCTTTAAGTGAAACCGTCTCCTACACTTTCTCTTCTACTTTTTCTTATTCTTTTCTTTGGTTCAACTGTCTCCTCTTTCACGACTAAACCAAGTGTTTTAAACGAGGCTCTTCGTTGTGTGTCTTTTTCTCGACTTCACCACTTGTTCATCACCGCATCTTCGAAAGCAAGAAGTCACAATTTGTAAAAAAAAAAAAAAAAAAAAAAAAAAAAAAAAAGGGTCAGAGAGTATTGTAGTTTAATGCTGATAAATTTACAACTATAATTGAGGAAATTTATTCTCAAAAAATCCAGACTTCACAGTGTCAGAGAACATCAAGTTTTTGTTGCAAATTTATAAAATTAATCATGGAAATTCAGAGTTTTTTTCTGTTTCCCTTAAATCTCAGAGAATATTTGTTTATATTCTCATAAGCAACTTTAATGTCAGAAATGTTAACTATTTTCTTGCAAATGGCAACTAACATTTTCATTATGTTAAACTACTATATCCCTCCTTTTTACTTTATTTCGTATTCTTTTGTTAATCTGTTAATGAGTCAGTTACGGATGCTGTATTAATGCCTTATTAAGTGTTTATTAATTAGTAATTATGGATAGTCGTTGCTCTGCTGCTGTGATGTTGGTTTAATTGTGTGTCAGTGTGAAGCTAATGGAACAAGTGACAGATGTGAAAGGAAACCTGTCTCTCTCACGCACACACACGTGCACACAGGAGAAATTACTCTGGTAATTAGGGCCTCCCAGGGGCTGAATGGGGCTCTATGGGGGGGTGAGAAAAGGAGGGAGTAGGAGAGAAGAGATAGAGGGAGGGAGAAGTGAGAGAGAGAGAGAGAGAGAGAGAGAGACAGCGAGAGAAGGAGAGCAAGAAAAAGAGAGTAACAGGAGACATCAGGAGAGTAAGACAAGTGTTGACCTGGGTGTGGTGCTGTCACTCAGGTGCATGCTGGGAAAATGAGCAGTTGTGTGTAATTGCTAAGTGTGTGAATGAGTGTGTGTGTGAGTGACTGTGTTGTTGTGTATCTCACCGTGTGTGATGCTGTCAGCAGGAAGTCGTCCCACCAGCGTTTTGTCGATCAGCACTCGCTCCAACTGACCTCTGCTCAGCGTCAGGGTCACCAACACCCCGGAACTTAAACACATCTGCACACACACATACAATATTTTATTGACTTTTAGATCACTTCTTAATGCTGTGAAATTCAGTTCTTGTACAAACTGTGGTGTAGAAATAAAGATCCTCATACAGAAAGTGTAGACAGTCTTAACTTCCTTTACAAGGATCTGAATGTTACACACACACACCTGACAGGAGTGTTTTGTCTTCCATCTGGTACAAACACAGGAATTACACTGTAGCAGCTCCTGAAAGAGAGAGATAGAAATAAGAGACAGATAAAGAGAAAATAACAGAAACACAGACAAACAAATAAAAGATATGTGGAGGGTGGACAGAGAGACAAATACAAGTAAAGAAATAGAGAAAAACTGAAGAGGAGAGAGTAAGAGAGCAAGCATGTGTGTGTGTGTGTGTGAGAAAGAGAGAGAGAGAGGCTGAAAGAGGTATCTAGGGAAAGAGACAGAGTAAGAAAGTGGAAGATAAACACCTCCAGCTCCTTCAGTGAGTCCCTCAGTTTCTCCGGACGCCGGTTATTCAACACACACAACCGACCTCGACCTGAACCAGGGATAAGAGAAAGAGAGCGTGAGAGTAGGAGGAGAGAGCTTGGGTTTGTGCACGTTGTAATATGTTTATAATTTCTAGACTTCAAAGAAAAGAAAGAAAGCAAGACAGAAAGAAACATAGAGACCCTGTCTAAGTTATGGTCTTAAGAACATTTTTTGAGTGTATTTGTTCTCCTGCGTTCTTATTAGCTGGATAACCGAAAGGGAGGAAGTCTCCCTAAAAGATTACAAACTGGTGTGTGTGTGTGCACGTGCGTGTGAGAGTGTGTGCGTGTATATGTGTGTGTGTGGGCGGATATTTATGACATTGTGAGGACCTTTTTGTCCCCTAAAATCACTTTTATTCATTTTTGTGGGGATATTTGAGAGGTCCCCATGAAGAAAAATGACTATAGAAAATATGCATGTTTTATATGAGAAACTAAAAGAGGTAAAAGATGTGCATTTGGTTACTGAGGTTAAGTTTAGGGTTAGGTGTAGGTCTAAAATTATATACATCTAGTCATAATGGGAGTCTATGAAAGGACCTCACAAAGAACGTAATACGTGACTGAGTGTGTGTGTAAGTGAGAGAGTGTGTGTGAGAGAGAGTGTGCGTGCATGTGTGTGTGTAAGTGAGAGAGAGAGTGTGTGTGTGTGAGTGAGAGTGTGTGTGTACCACTGTACTCCCTGTTTTGGTAATAAATACATGAATATAAATGAAGGTGGAGAGGGAGGGAGTGATGGAGGGAGGAGTGTTTTAAGGATGAGTGTGAGTCTCCTGATAAGGCTCTTTATGGGTGAGGAGGGTGATGTGCTCATTTATCTATCTATTTATTTATTTATGCATTATTTATTACAAATATAGAGTTCATCATATTAATGCAATAAACATCATCAAGTCAAATATTAAAATGTTTATGCATGTGTAAGCACATACACTCTACATCACAAGAAAACAGCAAAAGGGGGTCAAGCGATACAGCTTTGTTCAGGGCCGCTACCGCTACCGATTACTACTCATCGAGCACAGTGATCATCAATATTTTAAACTGAAATATATATGCTGTAAAACTGGAAATTGGTGTTAAAAAATCATGTAAAGGCAAAACATTCTACAAGCTAGGGGATCGACCGATACAGGTTTTTACTGTTATACTGTTATTACTAATCGATGAGAGCGATAATCAATATTATGAACCATTATATGTCTGCTGTAAAAATTAAAATTGGGGCTGAAAATTATTAAACACATTCTACAAACTCGATCAATGCGGCTTTCTACCAATATACCTTAACCAATTATTACTAATCCAGAGAGATAATTTATATTTTGAACAAATATATGCCTGCTGTAAAAATGGAAATCGGTGACAAAATTTTGAATCTCAAACTCTCAAAACTTAATGTAAATGCCTTTTAGAATGTTTAATTCTGGGAACATTTCGTCATGTCCTTAACATAAAATGCAGGTGCTCCCAGCCAATGTCATTATGCCAAACTTTCAGTGTTGATAGGCCAAACTGGAGACATCTCAGCCAATCAGACGCCATAGGTGGCAGGGGATTCCTCTAGATTCTGGGCTGTATCAGAGCCAATGCAGAATTTTTTTTTTGTCAGAATTTATTTTGTCAGAATTTTGGCTTAAAAATAACTGATATTGACAATCTTCAAGAACTATAAATATCTTCACCAATACTCTGTCGACCCTCTACCAAACACACACACACACATAGAAAAAGAGGGAGAGAACTTACTCTCCACAAAGTGCTGCTTCTCACTGTGGTAATGACAATCTGTGGCAGAGACTAGAGAGAGAAAGACATTAAAAAAAACTATTTAATTGTTGATGAACTCAATTAATCGTGATATTGATTTGAGATGGAATTGTGGAGGAGCAGCTGACACCGGCAATGCATATTACCTTACAAGTTAGAAACGTTTCATTTTTACTCAACGTTCTCCTGTTAGTCAAACTGCATCATTAATAAAGAAATTATAATAATCGTCTGCTTAAATGTGTGAAACTCGGATGCGGAACTCCTCCAACAACACCAATAGAAAATTCAAGTTCACTCAAAAGACAAATTTTCAAAAAGAGAACACAACATTTACTGGCTGATTAAACAGGTAATAAACAGATAATATTCCATAATCACAAACGTTGGAAAAATCACAGAATAACAAGAACAGAAAGTTTGAAGGAGTAAAAAAATAGACCTCAAAAGGCATTTGCCTTTTATTTTAAGCGCACACACACACAGGCCTGTATTGTTTTGGGCATTGGCGTCACTTAATCTTTCTAAACAGCAAACAATATGAATAAAAACTCTTTATTAAATTCTCTCAACTGAAGGAGGCTTAAACAACTTAAAAGGCCTTATCTATGCCTTCATGATGTTTTAAAGTAACAAAAAAACACGTCACACTAACTTTCACCTTCAACAGAACAAAATATAACATTATAGCAAACTGTAAATAAACTGTTAATTTAATCCAAAAATACTAGGTTGAGATGTCCAATACTAAACCAAAAATGGACCGCATACATGATTATGAGTGTATAACCTGCATAATAAAAGTCTGGTAAGACAGAAAGTACATTAGTTACCTGGTTCTCCCTTCTCATAAAGCTGGAATGTCCCAATGTCTGTATCTGGTAAGAGATAGAAAGAGAGAGAAAAGGATTTTCACTTGATCCCAGCTCCCAACTTGTGACTGTCAGTGGCTTTCCCAACTTCACTGGTTGTGATTTTAATTGTCAAGGTGCCATTTATCAAAATCAGTATCATCCTTGAGAGTCAAAATAAATAAAAACACAAAAAATCCAACAGTGGAGTTGCAGGGCACCCTCTAGTGAACACAGTATGCAACGACAACACATAACAGAGATGAAGGATCATTTCATTTTAAAAGCTTAAAAACTTGAATTTAGTGGCTTGAAGATCCACTTTTTTGACGCCTTTCCATGTCAGTAAACACCTTCTTTTTCCCCACTTTTTGGGCATGAAACTCTTTCCAGCTCATTTAGGAGATGTAATATATGTTTCCTCTTTTTCCTATTTTTTTAGGCCAAAAAATGTCTTTCCCTATTGTGGCCCCAAGGTGGCATCTCCATCAAGGCTCTCATTCCCTATTTTAGCCCAAGGGGGAATATCATTTCCTATTTTGGCCACTGGTGGGCATCTGCATTAAGGAGAATTGTGCTATTGCTTTTCTTGTGGTTAGTCAGTTAGTGATTTAATCGATTTAATTTCACAGCTGGCTCAAACACAATCAACAGAAACATCTAGAAACAGCCACTTAACTTTTGAACACTTTTACCCCTTTTGTCCCTCAACCTTTTAAGGAACTACGAATGTAGCTTTATTAGACCTCTGCCCTTTATAAGTTCCCTCTACAGCTGTTGGTTTCTCAGCTCTGAAGTGCAGTTTAAAGAAATACTAAAATATTATTATATGAAAAAGCTTGCAGATCTTGATCATTTTCTTTGAACAAGAATTTCCTGGAGAAGCTTTGTGACTGCTGCATGGAGAGAAAAAAGTAGAGAAGGATAAAGTAGCGAAAAAAGTAAAAACGGGGAGAAATTATAAAGGCTGATTATAGCTACTTCTTCTGATTATATCTGGCTATACTTAAACTACAAGCTGTCAAATTAATATTAAATAGGAAGAAAAAAGGATGGATAAAAAGACTTTTAAGAAACTTAGAAAGAGGGTTTCCATAAAAGACGTAATTAGACATACATATATACAGAGCTACATTTACTATGAGGTGTGTGAGTTAAAGAGTTAAAGTCTGCATGCTTATACTTGCATATCTGGAAAACGAAAACCACTGCAAGTGTGTGTGTGTGTTAATTACCTTCCACATGCAGGCTGCTCCTGCAGGACCACAAGTTCAGCTCAGCCAAGCAGAACGCCATCTGATGGAACACAGCCCTGCTCTAGAGAGAGAGATAGAAAGAGAAAAAGAGAAATAAAACACCGGCCACGATACGCATCTTACACCGGCCTTGAGAGTTGTCGAGCGCTCGATTATCACTTGAGGGCTTTGCATTAAAAGCCCATTACTTAACCATTATTTAGACTTAATAATTCATAAAGAAAAAAGCCTCAAAGCTCCAAAACGTAGCACACAGCAGCTGCTTAGCAGGGCCAGTTTAAAATTCTCACCTTCAAGTTTTCCTAAAACCCTAATTTACCTCAGCATGTCAGACTGTCTGCTACAGGGGTGGAACAATACACTGATCTACACAGATACACTGATTCAACTATCAACGAGTCGAATTGTGTCTTCATCTGCTTTTACAATTGCTGTTTAAGAATCAGAATCTCAAGTTAGGTTTTGAAATCCATTTTTATGATTTTTGTTTTAGAAACAGAAACTCAAATCTATTTTTTGATCCTTGTTTTAGAATTGGATACCCAAATAAAAAAATTGTATTCAATTTTCAGATTTTAGACCTAGAATCAGAATTCTGGTTTTGAAATCTGTTTTATGATTTTTGACTCGTAAATACAAAGCAGGTCTTGAAATCCATTTACGAGCTATTGATATAGAACTGGATGCCCAAACCATCTGGAAACCAACAAACACAAGACCTTCCACTTTCTCCCCATATAATACATGTTTACAGGTATGTGTTAAGTAGAAACGTGTCCAGTAGAAACCAGGCTTCATTCACATTATGCATGCAATAAATGTATATGTAATTTATGTAAATATTATGTTTTTTAGTACAGAGTCTAAAGCAGAGCTGGTCAATTAATCAGAGATTAATCGGAATCTATATTCAGAACCTCTAATCAACGTAGTCTTGCTCATGACAATTATTTTAGTCATTTAAAAAATCTGATAATACTTCAAAATAAGAATTTGGCCATAAAGATATGAATCCTTTCAACAGAAAATAATATCCCACCTTAAATAACTACAAACCATATTTACAGTACAGACCTCATCAGTGGACTACGAGGGCAAAATCAAACCAAAAAACCCAACAATAAAATAACTTCTTATTAATCGTAACTGAGGTAAAATGTTGAATTAATCGTGATAATGATTTGAGGTGGTATTGCACAGCTCCAGCCCGGCCTTTTGCCCCTCGATTAAGTTGAACGTATGAACTGAAACAACTTTTTCCCTCGTTATCAGAGCCGGAACCATGTGCTGAACCTCCGTTTGACCTTTTAATTTCACTTCGTTTTATTCAATTTGCCCTAAATTCTCCTCATCGCACCATTCTCCGTTTAAATACCTCACACCATCCAGGAAACGGGGAAGAAAGGAGCAAAAGAAAAGAAGAAGAGGACGGGCCCTCGATTTAAATAAAACGAGTGATTGGGCGAGTGATTATGAAGAAGGAAGGGCAGAAAGGTAGAATAATAGCAATAATACTTATAAAGAAGGGAGTGCCCGGGTGAGGGAAGAGGCGAGTGTTTAAATAAAGGGGAAAGACAAGGAGAAGAGGAACGATGTTTCCTTGGGGCTGGAGCACTCAGCAGGAGGAGAGAGAGAGAGAGCAGGATGGACTCACATTTTATCCTCCTACAGCATAGTAATGTGGATGGAGAGAAAAACAGAGAGAGAGAAATATGAAGACATGTATGAGATGGTGGGAGAGAGCAAGAGAAAGAAACGGGAGACACAGAGAGAGTAAAAGGGAGAGAGAGAAAGAAATAAGTAAGTAAGAGAGTTAAGAGACAGCAAGATAGGAGGAAGAGAGTAAAAGAGAGAAAGGGGGTGACACAAAGAAAGAGAAAGAAAGAAGAGCAATGGAAAGAGAGAGATAGTGATTGAGAGAGAAAGACAGACAGAGAACAAGAAAACAAGGGAAAGAGAGGGAATAAAACACAGAGAGAGAAACAGAGAGAGGGGAAGAATTGAGACAGCAAAATGAAAAGGTGAAGGAAAAAGAAAGAGACAGACTGAACAGGCCAGATGGAAGGACGGATGGATGGATGGATGATAGATAGAGGACAGAGATACAGAACATGAGCATAAGAATGACAGAAAGACAGAAAGAAAAGGTAACAGGCTGGAAAGGGTGTGATGAAGGGAGAGAGATAGAGGGAGGGAGGGAGGGAGGGAGGGAGGGGGAGAGAGATAAGAGGAGGATAAGAGCAAGATTACTCAGGGCTGTAATTAGGAGAGGTGTTCACTCGCAACAGGACGCTCACATCAACCTGCAGCCTGATTTATTACATCACAGGGATACACCGATACAACACGTTCAGCTCTGATACCGATACTGACAGCTGTGCCTCTCTGTGAGGAGACAGTATAATGGATTTATTTAATTTGTGTCATTTTGTGACGCTCCGTAAAAAAAATGCAGCACTAAAAGAACACAGACCTCCAGCAAGACCTGGTGTAGTTATGCACATGAAACAGAATGGTGGGATTTGATCAACTTTTGGGCTTGCAGTGTGTTGTCTTGCTTGATCTGCTCACTGTCCTATCACTGTGTTGCAATTTGTATGCTTCCTTTAGCAAAATATAAAGTTAAAATATGTCCTTGCGCCTGTAGTTCACGGGATAGGCTCCGGTCCCCGCGACCACGATGGGGATTAAGCGGAAAAAATAACGAATGAATGAATCAAACTTGGAACATTAAGACAACTTTACCGGAGTACTGATAATTACACAGATTTCTTCAGCTACACTGAACGCCCTAGAACATATTTTTACTTTAAATTTTGCTTCAGGAACCAGTAGGAAACGAGGTTTGCATTCTTTTGAAATTTGCATTGTTAAAATATTTTGGCTTTGCAGCTGCCGTTCCGCTCGGGTTGCGTAGTCGTTCTGCTTTCCGTGCCGCAACAAGAAGAAAACAAGGATATGAAATATGACACAGTGGTATTCTGTTACACACTTATTATTAGCGTGCTTGCATGCACACACACACACACACGAAAACATTTTACAAGGAAATTATAGCTGTGAGCTGACAGACAGGGTTTTACCCCAAAGGAGAGAGAGAGGAATAAATAAGTAATGGGATTATATATAGAGAATTTTTTTTAAAATAAAACATACTTCTTTACTGTGGCTTATCTATTGTCAATTTATTGTATCCCCATTTTCCCCCTTTTAAAAGTCAAATTTCATAGTTCATTTGTGCCTCGTTTGTCCATCATGTTTAAACTTCCCTCTGTCCATTTACGTCTTATGCACAGATCCTTTTGCTGTGTTTAATTGTATTAAATTATTGTATTGTGTTATTCTTTGATTGTATTCCAATTTGGCATCTTTATCATTTTATATTTAAGGTGCTCTAAGTTATTACAATGCAAATTAAATTAATAACACTCTTTTTCCTGATATTTTTTCTGTTTAAATCTAAATGAGTAAAATAAATAAATAATATTTACAATTGCAGTCAATTATAAATAAAATTAAATATTAAGCATAAACATTATTAAAACAAATAAAATAACAATGTGTTAACTCGTTAACCCGTTTAGTATTAATTTAACCATTACACATAACCATTTCTAATAATTTTTATAAACAATTAAAAAAACTTTATTAGAAATAAAATTATATGAATAATGTAGTGATATTTCAAATTATTATTTTCCTATATTTGTATTACTAAATAATAATTCTATTTATTATCAAATTACTATTAAATACTACTACTACTACTACTACTACTACTAATAATAATAATAATTATTATTATTATTATTATTATTATTATTATTATTATGAGTACTATTTTTA
>JAVGVS010000348.1:260032-371370 GCA_032718565.1 Distichodus sexfasciatus | reverse complement strand
TATCACAACCGCGCACTCGATTCTTAATTTTGTGCTGTCGAGTTTCACATTTGCGCTCGCGACTTTGAAATTTACGCCCGCAAAATTTTTGCGGCAAGCCATTTTGCGCGCCCTAGTTTTGGCGTTGATGTGACGCCTTAGGGCCATTCTTCTAGCTGTCACTGCGCAAGAGCGAATCTCACCAGAGTGTGGTGTATAGGTGCACTCTATTGGAAAGCGGTAGTATTGCACAGGTAGAAAGGAAGGAAAACGTTTCACTCCGTTTAAAAATACGTCTGGCGACAATTATCGACAATCAGATTCGTCGGCGACTATTTTTATTGTCGACTTTTGTCGACAATGTCGAATAATCGTTGCACCCCTAACAAAAACTAAATCACATTCAACTTAAAAACTGTTCAACTATTTCAGCTCATGATTTTAAGTATATTTTTGTCTTTGTATTAGTCTCAGGAAGAAATCCCCGTTTGGTGTTTTACTAAGAACTTTATATTTTCAATTTTACAAACTGAACCTTAACAAATTTTAGTACATCAAGTTTCTGTATAATGTACAAAACATCAGCATGAAAAGTCATAAAAGTGAGTTGACATTGCAAAAATTGTTTTAAGTAGAAGTGAATGAAAGACGTTTGTGAACATGGCAATCATTTTTACAGTGTAAAGTCAGAAAATTCTAATTTTATTTCCTTACTGCACTTACAGAAGCATCCATACATCTATACCAGACCCAGATCTCTGTCCTCCGCTGAATCTCTCCACACTGTCCAAAAACTTGTGACCCTCCTGGGCCTTGTCGCCATGGAGACTGCCATGCTTTAGGCTGGCTTTAGATCTCTCTCTCCTGTAATTTGATTCTGCTTTATCTTATTTCGTCTTATCGTTAGATGAGAAATGTTTAAAATGACCAGTTTGTTCATTTTCCCTTTTTAAGTTTTATGGTTAAACTTCAAGTTGGCAGAATTCACCCGGATAAAGCAAGTTGAGAACGGCAGAGTATTCACTGAATAAAAATAGAAATATACAAACCATATTTGGTGAAGATGTGATTACATGAATATATGAAGAGAATGTATGTAATTGTGCTTTTTGAATGATGTAATGTGATGAATATTCACATTATAATATATGTATTTAAAACGTTTTGGATATTTTTAAGGTTATTATAAAAAAACATGTGTATTTAAAACATTTGAAATGCATATAATAATATAATAACATTTGTTGCTTTTTAAAAGTATTTTAATGTGAATTTATGTGTATTAACATGCAATTACTTTAACAACAGCACCAACCTTAACCCAAATAAGTGGTAAATATGTAATGACAAGTTTCAGCCGCAAGGCGGAGGTGTTGTGTAGCGATTCCAATGCGTTCGCCCTCACAGACTCAAACAGCAGTTTTTCGTCATAAATTAATTTATTTAAACAAATCCATCGGCTAGAGCTTTGTCCTATTTTAGTGTTTGTCATATTAACACATTCAGTAGTTAATTTCACATGCTCAAATTTTAATTTCCATGAACTGGCTTAAAACCTAACCTTGCAACACTGAGCAACAACAATTGTAACATTAAAGAAATTGTGTAATTTTAATAAATCAGCATTCAGCATATACTATATTGGCATCTTCAATTTTTTATGACACTGATTTAAAACCCAAACTGCATTATTTAAAACCTGATAAAACATTACAGCATTTAGCAGGCGCTATCATTGAGAGCAACTTCCATTATTCCTAATTTCAGCTTCAATAACTTGGGGTTAAGGGTTTTGCTCAGGGACCCAATGGAGGTAGGATCCAGCAGGATAAAGCTGGACTTGAACCTACAACCTTCTCGTTCATAGAAGAGAATTTTACTCCTAGACCAGCACAGCCAACCCCAGTTGTTACTTGGAGGTTAAGGCCCTTGCTCATGGGCCCAACGTTGGTAGTTCTTGGGATTTACGGTTATTGCTTAGGTACCCAGTGGTGGTAGTGCTGGAGATACGATTCGAACCCAGCCTCTTGGTCTAGCGGCGAGTTTCCTAACCACTAGACCACTATCGCCGCCACCAAAAAGTTAGCTGAGATTGCATATATTGCTGAAACCGGTGAAACTAGTACACTTAGACAATTCATCGAATCTCTTTTTACACTGTGAACACTACATAGGGCGTACCAAGCGGATTGGAACGGAAGGAAAAAGTGTTGGGGGTTTAAAAAAACAAAAAGGCCACGTCACATTTCTTCGTTCCTCTCCCCACTCCCCCCCTCTCCTTCACATACCCTCCTGAACTACCTCAATCCGGCCAGATGGGGGACCTATAGAACCCACATCGTGGTGGATCAATGACTCGTGGCTATTTGTAGTATTTCCTTTTAGGAGAACTGCAGCTCAGCCGAAACGTCAAGCAGAGAGAGAGAGAGAAAGGGTGACTAAAACGCAGCTAAAATCGTGTTTTTTTCTCCCCACTTTTGTATTTTCTACCTTTCCCCGCCTTTCTCCGTTTTTACCCCAGATGGATTGCACGTTAACCGGATTATTGTGACGTTTGTCCCAAGTCTGAGGCAAACTCCCAAGACAAGCTGCTTGCTGTCAAGTCGAGTCGAGTCGAGTCAAGTCAAGTCAAGCTTTCGGTGGGGGATTCGACACTTGTTGTTTGTATTTTTTCGCTTACAAAAAAGATTCGGGCGAGTGTGACGGCGAGCCCGAGCTGGAGTTTGGAACCATGTCCACCGAGGAGGACGTCGTGGTCGTCGTGACAGCCGCTCGCTCGGGAGAATCGAACCAAAACACGGCCAACGACGTCGAGCGAGTCCCAAACCGGAGACACGAGGAGCCCAAACCGGAGAACGCCCAAACCGAGGAGCTCAAGTCGGTCGAGAGCAGGAAAGTGGTCGAAGCTCCGCCGCCCAAAGTCAACCCGTGGACGAAAAACAACAACCACAACACGAACGACAACCCCACGAACATCGGACACGAAATGGGTGCGTTCCAAATGTTTAATAAAAAACACACGCTACTGCTCTGCCCTCCTTCCTCCAGGGCTTCTTGCTTCACTTTGTAAACTCTTCCTGCAACACTTTAGTTAGGTTTTTTTTTGCTATAGAGCTGTAACGATACATCGATTCAACGATCAGCGAATCCCATAGATATCGTTAGTCCAAACTGAAAATGTCGATCAGACACGGTACAAATTCGTGTCATACCGTCACTTTATACGGAACGGGAGGTGTCTTTTTATTCAAACATAAGTTTATTTGTCATTTAAGCTGAGGAATAATGTGAAATGATTTTCTTGCATTTTGCTATTTCATATAAAAATTGAAGTGGTGTTAAACTAGCATAGGATACTGACTCATATCAATCGCTGGTTCTCGTAAATTCTACAGTTATACTATTGTAAGGTGTTAAGAGCAAATTTAGGAAAGATAATGAAGAAAATATTGGTGAGTGAAACTCTTGTTTTTCATTTCAACATCTGGTTTAGCTCAGGAATGAAAAATCTCAAATGATATTTTAGTTGCTGCATATAGTCACCAAAACCTGGATGCAAATTTCCATTGCTTGTCTTTAGCAACGGGATTAGTGCAATTGAACACATCTTACATTTTTATTATTGTTTACAGCATCATCATAACAGTCTGCCTGGAGTGATTCAGGGTCTGGGGCCCCAATTTTGGAGATAACTCCAACCTGTCCAGAACCTTTTGCTTCGTTGGAGAATATTCAACAACTAGGACATAATCAGCATCTTGAACAACATGCATTATTTAGATGGCACAGTTGACACCTAAGTCACTCATATGTAACCATGAGACATCTTTTAAGTAAATAAAGTAATACACGTCACAAGTCTACACCCCTTCCCTTAAAACCTTATAACAACCAAGTGGCAGGCCATTGTATAGTGAAAGTGTTTACATTTTACTGCATCCATCAGATGCTCTGTCTCTTCCGTGTCCTAATTACAGGGACAGTGTGCCTGGAGCGACTTGGTTGGTTTGGGTTAGGGGTCTTAGTGTGGTGGTGGTCTAGTGGTTAGAATACTCGCGTCTGGACCAAGAGGTTGTGGGTTTGAATCCTACCTCCAAGGTCCCTGGGCAAGATCCTTAACCCCAAGTTGCTCCAGGGAGACTGAAGTTGAAATTAAGAAGTCTGGATAAGAGCGTCTGCCAAATGCTGTAAATATAAATGTAGTGTCTGAAGGTTCAGATTTGTTTGCCAGAACCCGTTATACCACTAGACCAAAATCATCTCCAAAAACCATTTAAGGTTCTTGTTCTGACAACAAAAATCTTCTACAGCAAGAAATGACATTTGAATCTCAGTTTAGACAAAAAATATGGATAGAGAACTGACCTTCTTCAAAAGAGAGCTGGAATGACAATGGGCCTTATTCCCCAAGATTTTCGTATATTTTTCCCCTAGAGAAGACTTTTCATCTAGTGAAGTTTGTATCTGTCGTTTGCATGCGTTTTACACTCGTTTTTCTTATTTTTATGTTACCTGAAACGTTTAAGAATATGTGGGTTGTCAGTGTGACAACTTGTTACTCATACATGGCCAGGAAAGGAAAGAGGCGGTGTTCTCTACACACCAGCTTATTGGGCAATCTTGTTTTATATTAATTAACTTTGAGGACTGATTGTTTTCCACTCACAAATCAACTCGTTGGCTTGATATTTTTTTCTCTTGACTTTAAACCAAAGTTTATTTCAGATTTCACAGTCTGTTAGGCGTGTTAGGCTGGGCTTGTTTTAGGCGAGCTGAGAAGCGTCTCTGAGGGATTTGTGTCACAAACACCGCCCGAAAGCGACGTTGAAAAATATCATTTATACACGAAAACCTGGGACTCTTTTACAGTAACGGGAAACGAATCTCACCAAAGGTGCTTCACTCGGTGACCAAATAAGGTGATTTTAAAGGGGGGAAGCGCACGTTAAAACGCGCAGCGTCCAAAAAAGTGATATCTATTGACCGTTTGGCCGAGTTGGACGAGACTTGCTGATGCGGTCAGAATCGGAGGGCGCGTCCCAAATTCCGCTTCGCCTCATACTGGCTAGTATACGGAAAGCGGGCGGAGCAGTGTCGGGAGCGTACTATAAGGTGCGGTAGTACGCGATTTGGGGCAGAGCCGACCCTCCCCCGTCGCCCCACACAAACTCTCACCGCCGCTGTGTCTGATCGAATTGCAGCCGTCGAACACGTGGAGTGCTGACAACGGCAACTAAAGCCGATGTCCTCGTCACACACAAAGACACACACACATTCTTTTTTTTCCACACACTTTCATCGTCTAAACTCTTACAAATATGAAATAAACTCAACTTTTGTGAAGACAAAGTTATGACACGTGAGGGACTATATGTTACGGCGGAGTAACGTCGCTGTTTTGTGATTTGGTCGGAGCTCTCTGCGTGGTCGTTTTAGCACTTGAATAATACATATTTAATTAATACGATTGATAATAATCAGACAGTACGTTTAAAAACATACTTGACGTTTATACAGCTTTAATTTAAGGGAATGAAGTGATTTGTAGTGGTCATCTTTAATTATTCCGTTTAAAATGTAGTCCCACCACATGCTACAAATCCTGCCAGAACACGAAAGCCAAACAACTTTAAAACATATTTGAGGTTGTTATTTTGCAATATTTGCATAGCCGCGATAATATAAAGTGTGTGGTAGGCTTAAATGTAATCACCAATGTGATACACACAACTCAAAGCGAGTCTGAGCAAAGTAAATAAATACATGAATGATGATAATCCGCTTTGCCACTTAACTAACTGCGAGCAGAAATGAAAGCAGAATGTTTTCTGTTGAAAACCTGTTCATAAATAATGATAACTGACCATGTTTTGGTTCATACTGATTTCTATACAGTTTTAGGGCAGAATTGACATGTAAAAAATGACAAGACAAGATGTGTCGTGGAGTGATACATTGTGTCACCTGACAAAGGCTGGACGAAATGCAACATAAACTGGCATTGCAATATTTTTTTCTGCGATATATATTGTAATTTGAACACACAAAACTGTTGTATGTGCTTTATAGTTTTCTGACTGTGAACCTGGCTTTTTGACCTTCATCCAAACACTCTTAAACCTGAAAACAATGTAATATAGGATAGGTCCAAAACTAAGTTAGCTTTCAAAGATATTTTTTGCTGAAAGCTGAAGATTATTTCTTTATTTTGCTAAAGTGTAACTGCAGGATATCGAGTTAGAGTAGACTTTTTATCTAATTTCTATTTTTCCTCGCAGATGCAGTGACGGACTCGGAATTCCGAGTTAGCGTTCTGCCCTTTCGCAGGGAGGCAACCGCGATTAGATTCCCCCCGGTTCAAATATCCAACGGCAGAGCCGTATGAGGCCGGAGCTAAATTTGAAATGCTGCTCCACTGCCCCGTTTTCAGCGGCAGGCCACTTTGGAACTCGGCAGCTCCAAGGTTGGGCAAACCTTTTGAGAAAAAGTTCGCTAATAGACTTATAACACTGCAAAATGGATAGTGGAAGGTGGCATGTGTAGAATCACTACATTTTCAGTGTCTTAAAAAGAGCGTTATTATTCTTATTAACTTTCCTTCCACTGCTAGCCTGTCATATCTACTCATTGTAAGGCTCACAAAACTGTACACTCAGTAATGCTGTGCTTGGAGTTTAACAAATGGCTCCGGTGAATGTGTAACATCTTTAAAATGATTGGACTCCCAAGAATGTGTTTGTTGAATTTCTACACCTAGCACATTTATAATGATTGCAGGGAGAATGCATGTGTTCATTTCTTCTGCAAAGCACTTTTTAAAATAAATGAATTCCAAATATTTTTTTTAATTTTAATTTCTAGACAAAGCAACCTAAATCTAACTGGAAACGGTAGAATGCATTTGTTGAATTACTGTGCATTGCAACTAGGGCTGCAACTAACGACTAACAAATGTGCAAATGTTAAGAAAAATTAAGAATCGAGTGTGCGGTTGTGATAATATTGCGCGCAAACTGTATTTTCCCTCTCTCAAATGTCTTTTTTCCTCTCGATGTGTTAAATATGCTCGCACGCAAAGTAGATTACCGACAAGCGGCTTTTTTGCTCGAGTGAGATTTCTATGTGCGCGGTTTGAAAGGGGTGGGTTTTGGCACTTTGGGGGCGGGGCATTGGCAGTTTCTGCCTGCGAATCCTATTGGCCGATGGCTCCTTGTTTTGTGATGGTACTGAGAAAATGGTAACATACCATTATAACATTTATGATCGAGTGACAAAGGCGTTGGTTACTTTACCGTTTTGCGTGCTTATCAAACGTATAAGACCTAACTATTAAATTATTATTATAGGGTCGATAAACTATAACTTGCGTTTAACCTACCTGTCGCGTTCCTGTTCCTCTGTCATCTTTGGTTTTTCTGTAGGAACTTTCTTTAGCCAATCACAAAACCAGGAGTCATCCGTCAATAGGATTCGCAGACAGAAACTGCCAATACCCCGCCCCCAAAGTGCCAAAACCCGCCCCTTTCAAACTGCGCGCGTAGAAATCTCACTTGACGGTAGTCTACTTTGCGTGCGAGGACATTTAACACATCGAGAGGAAAAAAGACATTCAGAGACATTCAAAAAGACATTCAAAGACATTCAAAAAGACAAAGTACAGTATCATCAAATACAATATCATCACAACCGTGCACTCGATTCTTAATTTTGCGCTCTCAAGTTTCACATTTGCGCTCGCGAAATTTTTGCGGCACGCCATTTTGCGCGCTCTAGTTTTGGCATTGATGTGACACCATAGGGCCATTCTTCTAGCTGTCACTGAATGCTATTGTGCAAGAGTGAATCTCACCAGAGTGTGGTGTATTGGTGCACCCTATTGGAAGGCGGTACTATTGCACAGGTAGAAAGGAAGGAAAACATCTTACTCAGTTTAAAAATACGTCTGGCGACAATTATCAACAATCAAATTTGTTGGCGACTATTTTTATTGTCGATTTTTGCCGACAGTGTCGAATAATCGTTGCACCCCTAATTGCAACTTAAAATAATTAAGGGTTAGGGTTAGGGTTAAAAAAATTTTAGTTGATATTTCTACATGTGGCACCTTTAAATTGATTGAAATCCCAGATTTCTTTACTCAAATCTCTACACATTCCAATTAAAAAATAATTTAATTGAACATGTTTGCCAAATATTTATGCATAGCATCTTTAAAGCAGTTGAAATCTAGAATACTTTGGATTTTATTATTTCTACAGATATCACGTACGTGAGTTTGTACAGTTTCTGTGCATTAGCACCTTTAAAAAAAATTTATATTCACAATTTTTTCACACTGCACTGAAAATGATTTTTGATGTTACGTGACGGAAGTAAGGACAGATCACGGGTTGTCACCAACATATTTTTTGCACCTTGGCACTATGACAAAGCAGTAGCTGACATGATCCACACACACACACAAGACGAGAGGCTTTTTTTGGAGACTGACGCTCGAAAGTTCTGAGGTTCCCTGCCGGTGGAAACGGGCCTGCACCCTGAAATGGTCATCGTGAGCTCAGCAAGTCACCCCACCGACTATGACTCGAGGAAGTGAACGCACACTCACACACCCATCAGCATGATACTGCAGTTGTGTGAAATAGAGAGAACCTCGAAAATTCCCTTTACTGCACCTTGGGATGCTTTTGGCACCATCGTGTGTTAAATTTAAAGGAGAGACATTGGATAATAGAACTGTTGCAAGTTGTAATACATAAGTATTTTATTTATTTTAATTTCTTTTGAAAGTGACATCAGAAGATGACTTCAGTTACACCCTGAAAAATCTTTTTAGCGAATCTGCTTTTACTCTTTTGTGCACTTTCTTCTAAGGTTTGAACAATTATTAACCTCTGTTTTGTCATTTTAGGAGCTAGGTTGTTTAACTTTATTTAAAAAATTGGCTGCTGGGAGTTCTCTGCAGTTCTTTACAGTTGATACAAAATGTTTGTCGAAACTTTTTTCCTACCCAATTTAACTCACTCACGTACACCATTCTGATATGTATTTATTTGAATCTATTTGTACAGAATAAACTTTATACGATGGGCATAAACTTAATATACATATTATGGCATATAAATGTTAATGGTCAACTGTCAGGCATATGAAACTGAAAATGAAAGTCGTAATAAATTCAGCTGAGCTAAATTACATGCATATCCACACATTATCGTTTTTAAAAAGTAAATAATATTCAGTATCGGCCCTGGAAAAACCCATATCTGTTGACACCTGGGTTCAGTGTGTCTATACAAGAAAGCATTAAGATTTGCGGAACCGTCCTTTGGAGAAATGCTCGGCCGAGTGGTTTGAGTGTATGTGTAGAGTATGTGTGAACGTAGCGAGCAACAGCTGTGAGGCTCCCCACATGTGAAAAGCTTTGCAAATCCCACTTGGACTCGCTGAAAAGGTGTCGATGCTTTCAACAAAAAAGGGGAGCGCGCACGCGGATTTACAGAATTTGCGCGTTAACGCCGACGACAGCCGCTGTTTGACCTGCGCTGAGCTGTCTAAAATGATGTTAACGAAATAATTTAAACGAAATGTTAACATACACAAAAAGCACTTTTTGTGTCAGGAACATGATAAAGTTCTCAGAATTAAACATACTAAACTTACTAAAAGGCATTTAAATGAAGATTCATGTTGTTATGAGTATTTATTAGAAAGTTTTATCTCCAATTTTCATTTCTGTATTTGTATTTTTATTTGGGACTTTTGCATCATATCTACACGTTTAAGCTACACGTTTAAGATGCAGCGATTAATATACATTTTCTTTTCGTTCTAACAAATTTAATCCTGAATGCAGCAGTGAGCATTTTTGAAAAGCAGCAAACATTTTTGTTGTTTGCGATGTCGTTTTCTCCCAATTTTTTGGCTGCTTTTTGCCATTGTAACAGTATCGGTGGGTTTTACGCCCGGTCTACGCCCAGCACCTTATCTTTACTGCTGTCCTCACACTCGCCGTGATAAAACACACCGCTCCCAGGGCGGCTTATGTCCATACTTAGACACACACACATCATTTTTGGGTTCTTGAAGTAAAAGCAAAACTGGGTTGTTCGAAGCTCTGCAGGCCGTATGTGGGTTTGGGTTATTTAGGATGGAAATTTAGAAACACTGAAAATCCTCAAGACATTTTTCTTGATTTTTTTTTTTGCTCTAAAATAATGCCTTAAAATGTATCTCTTTAAATTTCTCTACCAGATGAGGTAGAAGTGACTATTAATAAAGATATTTTGAGGAAAAACATAAAAGACTGTACATTAGTTGTGTGTGTGATATGGACACTATGAATATTTAAATTTTGTATAGGAACAAAAATATATTTATCAACCTAATGAGATTTTGGAGAAAAAACATAAAACTAGTTTAGAAAGTCTAAAAAATTCTGGAAGTATATCCAGAAAATCAGATTTCTTGGAAAAATTGCATTGACAGTATAACTTTCATCTGGAAAATAAATAAAACGCAAAAACAAAAAAAAATTGTGGAAATTTTTTGTGACAAATCCATGCGGTGTAAAGTAGCATATTTGCATAGAAAATATATGCAAAAAGATTATTGGACAAACTAGACAATGCTTAAGATTTTTTGTAATATTTCTCATCCTAAAGAGGTTCAAGTCAATAAAAAATATTACTGTTTCTCTCACAGTATCTAAGGCTGGGCGGTACCACTTCAAATCAGTATCGGGATTAAATTTAACATTTTGCCTCCATTACGATTAATGAATGATTATTTTGTTTTGGGATTTTTTTCATTTTTGGGAGGTTAGATTGCTTAGTGGGAATTTCGATTTTGTCAGTCGTGCGAGTGCGGGACTGCAGCACAGCCAAGGTTAATGTTTGACGGGCGTGGGGGTTTGACCTTGCGGCACAGGTGAAGTGCCGTAGGCATTAACTGCGACTTTTTATCTGCTGACACGCTGATAGTGGACTAGTGTAGGGACTGTAAGCTGCAACCGCACTGACACGATGATTCGATACTATGATTTTTTTCCGAAATATTTTTTAAAGAGTTTTTATAAAAAGCAGTTTAGAAACATTAACATTCAGAAACAGTTTTTAAAGCTATAAACCGTAGCAAACACTCAAAACAACTAACTTCCATTTCCGCATTACAGGGCAGTCATTTAGCCTAAAAGGTCTTGCCCAGCGACCCGGTTGTGGTAGTTCTGGCAGAAGGGTAGATCTGGGTTTGGACCAACAACCCACAATGGAGTATCCTACCAATAGGCCCCCGGGTCATACAAAAAAAGACATTATTTTTATTATTTTAATTATATATGTCTTTATTTTATATGATAAATGATTAATTCAGTTTAGTTTTTTGACAACGTCACACTTGTGTGTTTGCTCTGATTATGAGCCAAAAAAAGGACGATCTAACATGCCCGTGTCTTGTTTGCTTTTCCCCCATCAGACTCCCAGAGCTCTGCCAAAGTTGTGCGCGCTGCCAAACCCCGCTCCCGGAAGTCCAGTAAGGTGGGTGAACTCGCTGCATTCTGCTTTATGTAGAAATCATGTAAAAGTAGCCCTGGGAATCAACCGTCCCGATACAATATTATCATGATACCTTGTCGCTGATTCAATAATACGAAATTTTACATATAATAATACGGTACTCATTGGTTCCGATCTTCCCGATACAGTATTATCACAGTAGCTACCTACCAATTCGATACTAGAATTTTTCGATTTGTAATTTGAACCATGTAAAAAATAAGCATTAAACCCTAACTCTAACCAAAGCACAACCAAAAAGGACATTGCTAGCATTTTGTGATCCCTAGGCCCAGTCCTGATGCGTCCCGATGGGTCCTGATTGTCCCAATACTGTTGCGATACCTCGCTGCTGATTCGGTACTACGATTTTTTTTTCCAATTTACAGCTTTGAAAGCTTGTAAACATATACAAAACAAACAAGTGCTTTTACCCAAACCAAAGGGTAACCAAAATAGGGTACCAATTTGTGATGGATCCTGATCACCCCAGGCCTGATGGGGCCTGATGGGTCCTGATTGTCCTGACACAATACTGTCGCAATATCTGACTGCCAGTTCAATACAATTTTTTTCTGATTTCTGATTTTGAAATCTTTAACAATGTAAAAAATAAACAGTTTTTAGCCAAACCAAAAGGTAACCAAAAAAGGGTACCTTTTGTAATGGGTCCCGATCGTCCCAGCCCATTCGGCTACAAATCTCCTTTTTAAAAATACTATTGAGGTTTTGCAATGTATCGTAAATGTACACATTTAAGGTGTGGTGGGCAAAATAATAATCACTTCATTGCAGTTTCAATTAAAGAATTTTTGGAAATCAGCCAACACTGTTCTCTCTTTTCTCATAGAGTTTGGAAAATTAACCAGCGGCTTAAAATGTTACATTTTAAATGTTCAATTTAATTGTTTATGATGAAACCTTGTTAGTTTCACAGTCTTGTAAATGTTGCATTCTCGAGTCACCTCGCTTGTAAAAGGTAACACTGGTGACATCTGAGAGCGGCTAACGCCGTAACTGTTGTTTCTGACAATGCCAAAGCTGTTGCCTGGAAATCGAGGATTAATGAAACGTGAGGAGAGATGAAACGGAAAGTTAACCAGATATTAGTTAGCCATATTAAGGGTTAGCTCACACACTGGGAACCAGTCTTAATTTCATTAATGCAAAAAATATGAGAAAAAATTCAATAATTCCTTTCCACTACTAAAACTAGATCTTGGATAACAAAGTAGTGGAGAAATGTAGATTTATTGCAGTCAATGAGACGAGACTTTGTGAATAAATTACTAAAATGTGACTAAAACTAATAAACATCTCCATATAGAGACTAAAGCCAAGTCTAAAGTAGCTCCCAAAATTAACGCTGGCTCCTGTTGTAGCAAACTTTTGTGGTGTAAATGACTAAAATACAACTAAAAATAATAAGTGTTTTGGAGTAAAAACTAAATAATAAAATACATTGAAATAAACAAGATTAAAATAATATTTAATACTAATAAAGTTTAAATATTAGCAAAGTACACTTATAATATATATATATATATATATATATATATACAAATATTAGTAAAATCAAACAATTAAATTTCAATGCATTTAAAATTTTGTTGCAATGCACTTAAATTTAATGCATCTTTTATTCACCTTTTTCTTCATCTGTTTTAAATCAACCAACTAATTGATTAATCGAAATGTTAAAAATTGTCCAACTAAAGCATTATGAAAAATACTTGTGATTTGCGGTCCTAAAGAAATGTGCAAACTTTGTATAAAGTTTTGTGTGAAATTTGCGAGTGAACAGTGAGTTACGTGAATGAGTTGGTAAGTGTGTAATCCTGCACTCGTGACCCACTTCTGCCCCGAGCATGAATTCCTTCTGAGGCATATAGGAATAGAATGAGCAGCCCGACAGACACACACACTTCACACACTCGCTTCACGTACACACTCATTTTTAATTCACTCTACAGACGTAATGATTACTATAGCTAAACTAGACAAGCCATTACTGTTTATAGCTGACAAAAGCTGATGTAGCTGTTAGGGTTGTAACAGTACATTGATTCAGTGATCAACGATCCCATAGCAGTATCTATCAGACATCATACATATTGTAAACTTGACTTTATATTGAACTGTAGGTATGTTTTTGTTAAACGAGAAGTGATATGATTTAATAAGACGTTGTGGTGTTTAATCTGCATATGATATCGTCTCAGATTGAGCGCTGAATTGAATCGAATGGAAACTATCGCAGCAGACTTTGTGATACCAGCAGACGTTGAATTGCCATTTGCTGAAACGATATGTTATAATATGTTAACATGATAAAACTTGGGATTTACACTGAAAGTCTTCCTTTCCGTTGAGTTTTTCCTCCATTCGTTTTATTTGAGCATTTCAAATTTGGGGTTTTGATAACAAATATTGAATAATGTTTTGGTGGGGTTTAGTGTTCATTTGGAAAAAGAAAAGAATGAATGTTGTAAATATTCACAATATTCAAGAACTGTTTTAAAAAGTACCAAAAATCAACTACATGCTCAGAAACACCAGTCAGAAAAAAACATAATATAACTCCTTATATATATGGCATATAATAGAGTATATATATTGTCTATATGTCTATATTACCGTTCAGCCGTGTTGATAGTAAACAACGATGCTGACGCCACGTGGCAAAACTTTAACATATAGCCGTCCCAATTTTTCAAGAGGTACTGCAACTCTCATAAATTTATGACGACATGCTCAGCGGATGCGTCAAGAGAACGCTGAGAACGCGTGCCAGCCATGATGCGCGTGCATAAGCGTTCTGAACATTAAGTATCTCGGCACGCGACCACTAATGTTTACCACGCGGCTTTTTCGTGTGTTATGGGCAAATTTGCATCATTGGGCGCGATTGACTGTTGTGCTGGCGTTATGCCAAGCTACGTGATTGGCCAAAGATACTGTCTATCTCAACGCACTGTCGCATAGTGGACAAACAAGTATGATCGAATTTTATAGCTTAGTTTATCATCGTTATCGTCATCACATTTTTCTCGATAAAATATTGAGATCGTTTTATCGCCCAGCTCTACTCTAGTGTAAATTGTAACAACGTTAATTCAATTTGTATTCTATTTTGTGTTTAATTTTCCCTGTTTTCTCCAGTCGAGTGACTTCAGTGACATCACCAACTGGCCTACACCTGGAGAAATAGCCAATAAGGAGGTGAGCTAAAGGATATCCGTTGTATTATAATCAATATATTTACTTTTCGCTCACATAATTCACTTTAAATGCTTTAACCCTCATATTTACCCTCTGAATGTTTTAACTCTTTACAGTATAATTAGGTTTTACATTGGCTTTAGTCTAAACGGTATAAACAGTATTAAACATATACGTTATGCCAAAAAATGACAAACAAATCTGTGATGATGGTGTTCTAGTAGATAGGAGACTCGTCTCTGGACTAAGAGGTTGTGGTTCAAATTCTACCTCCAGCTCTACCACTGTTGGGTCCGTGAGTCAGACCCTTAACCCCAAGTTGCTCCAGGGAAATTAGGAACATTCCTTAAATTCCGAAATGAAAGCTACTCTGGATAAGAGCATCCGCTAAATACTGTAACGTGAACAAGGCAAATGATTAGTGCCAAAAGACAAGGATAATTATAAATCCAATTTTTTATCATTATCCCCCATCCCGCCAGCAGCAGCAGAATGCTCTGAACACGCAGACCCGCAAGGTGTCGTCGATGACGATGACGTCGTCATCATCGGGGCGGAGGGAGAGAAAGAGGGAGCGAGGAGGAGAGAAGAGGGAAAAGGAAAGCAGCAGTGACGGAAGCGACAGCAAAGAGAACAGAGAGACTCAGCAGGATTCCGTTTCACATCAGTCCCCTAACTCCCAGCAGGACCAGGGCAAGGAGACACAGAGCAGCGCCTCCCGCAGGAGAGGAGGTCATATAGACACTCACACATTTAAATTGAAAACAATCTACCTTTTAATGAAAATAGACCTCCTGTTCAATATAAAGCGATGCAACAATACGTATGATGTATCATCAAATTTTTTTACTATATTTGTTTGTCTTTATCCTTTTTATGTTTATTGATTTTTAACGTTGTTTTTTTGATTCCCAGGGTGGAGGCGAGAGCGGGATTTTTTCGACGACACGAGCATTCGCAGCGAGAGCAGCAGTGTCCGCGGTGGAGGCATTGGTAGCACTGTCAGGGGGCGGGGCAAAGGTCGTGGCAGGGGCAGAGGCCGCGGAAGAGGTAAGTGCTCGGTCGCCGCGGCGACAGCCCTGTCTCAACAGCTACGGCTTGTGAGGACTCGCCTGAGTTTACGGGATTATTTGTGTTTGCGGTCTTAAGGCAAATCGCTCATTACGGGTGTTACAGTAACTCTCTTAAGGGAGTGGGGGAGGCGTTTTTATTTTTCTTGACTGGGGTCGTCTGATTACAGGCCTGAGCATTTTTTAAATTAGATTTAATTGGTTATTATTTTTTTCGTAACCCCTTTGTAATCTGTCTCTCTCTCTCTTTTTCTCTCTCCTTGAATCTGACAGGTCGCTATGACTACGGCCACTCTTACCGCGAGCCCTACCCGGACGGCTCAAGCGCGCCGACCGAGTTCGGCGCCAACATGATGTATTTCTATGATGACGGTAACCGGGTGCAGATGTACACCATCGAGGAGAGTCTGCTCAAGGAGTACATTAAGAGACAGATGTGAGCTCAATTTCTTTATTTCTTCCTCTCTTTTTTTTTACTTTCCGCAATTAGGATTAACCCCCCACCACATCCGGGAACTGAAACCTGGTCCTAAACCAATTATTATCATAATTACTAAAGTAATTTAGGTGAGTGATTATTTGTCATTTGACGCATCCGAGAAGAAGCAGTGCGCAGCTTTTTTGGGCAGTGCCCGCGGAGCGAGCATTGCCTGGGGTCGTGGACATGAACAAGCGACCATAAGATCACAAGGCCAACTCCCTAACCGTTACACCACCAACTGTCCCTAAATCATTCAGTTATTCAAGAGAGTAGTATGGATAGCATGGATACCAAAGTTTTCCGTGCTGCTCCAGTGTTGGAGAGTAGCTAGCGAAAATGATCAATGCTATGAACATAACTACTTTGTAAGTGGCTTATCAGCAGCAACTTTACCTTTAAAAACACTGTAGCTTTTTAAAATCAATATTGATGTATAGTCTGGGAAGGAATTAAATGCTCAAAAAGGCTCAAAGGCTCTTTTCCTGTCCTTAAATCAGATCTTAATTTGATTCTCTTTTCTCCAAAAAATGCTGATAAACTTACAGTACAAACTAGCAGACAAATAATCAGTACTGACCCTTGAATTATCAAAACTATCAAATTATCAACACACTTGCAGCTCTTCATGTGAAGACAATTCCTTGTGCCGCCTGCAGGGGGCGCTCCAGTTACATTTTGAGAAAAAGTGCGTGTGTGTGCGTGTGTGTGTGCGTGTGTGTGCGTGTGTGTGTGCGTGTGTGTGTGTGTGTCCTATATTTAGCATTTCTTCCTAAGGTGGAATTGTAAATGATCTATGGTTGTGTGTGTGTGTGTGTGTGACCATGTAGTGCTCTAAAATGAGTGATTATGAATAAATCTGTGCAAGTTAATATTTAAAATAGTATGATATATACAGTATTACATATTTATTATATCATATACTATTATGTTATTATTCTGTCCAACAGTTACATGAAACACATGATAAGTCACTCTTCTCCATATGCTTTTGATATTCTTTTTTTTTTTAAATATTTTTGATATCTTGTTAAGCACTGGAAAATTGTGAGTGAGTAGATGTTCTTAAGTAGCTCTGTGGCTCTCTTCCTGCAAAGAGAATGCACTTTGTTTTTTATTGCTATACATAAGTGTGTGTGTGTGTATGTGTGGACGCTTGCCTCGGTAATGCTATTGAGAAAACTCAGTCATGCTTGCTACACTGTATTAAAGCCCCACAGGGATCTCACACACACTTATGCACTCATACACACACACACACACACATACACACCCCACGCTGACCTAACAATTGTTCTCCACTCCACTCGTTACACACTCACAAAGAGGTGTGGCTTCGGGTCAGAGTGTGTTTCTGTGTGTGTGAGTGTGTGTGTGTGTGTGTGTGTGTGTGTGTGTGTGTGTGTGTGGTGAGAGAGCATAGCTTATAAAGGAACAGAAGCTGACTTGGAGAGAGTGAGAGTGAAACAACAATCATCACAAACAATATTTTATATGAATCATACAAATGATAATTTTAATAGAAAACAATACAAAGTTGTTCAATCTGTTTTTTTTAATTACAAATTTCTAAAAAAAAAAAAGCCTCTATTTCACATGGACGTGACGTTGTCAATGACACTTTGATCCAGATTTTTATTTTATTTTTGAGTTTTGCAAGATACTGTAGCCACGCATTTTATTATTGTTACTTTTAAGAGTGTATATAGTTAAATATAAATACATCAATTCAATGATCAACGAGTGCATGGCTTTAAGCAAACTGAAAAAACAAGCACTCATCAGTAGAACATAAGATTTTTATTAAAAAAAAAAGATTGATGTCATGTTGGTGTATATTGTCATGTGCTTTATCATTTGAACATATTTTAAGTAGAAATCCTGTCAGTGAACAATGAAGGCATTGGAGGAATTAATCTTTCATTATTATCCTGTAAAATGTTAAATTAATCATGATATAGATTTGAGGTCATATCGTCCAGCCCTAGCATCTTTACTGAGTGAGTTTGTGTGTTTTATTTGCTTATTTCCAGTGAGTATTACTTTAGCCTCCACAACCTGGAGCGGGACTTTTTCTTGAGGAGGAAGATGGACGCTAAAGGTTTCCTGCCCATCTCTCTGATCGCCGGATTTCGCCGCGTTCAAGCCCTCACCACCGACATCAACCTCATCAAGGAGGTGAGCTGTAACTAGGGGTTGGACAATTACTTTTAGGATTATGTGTATTGGTCGCTTTTTTAAAGATATGGCGAGAACATTAATGAGTTTCTTTGACTAATAAGCAAGGAAGGAAAATAAATGTATATGAATCATTTTTAATGTGTAATAGCGTGTGTGTGTGTGTTCGCAGGCGCTTAAGAGCAGCGAGGTGGTGGAGCTGGTGGAGGAGAAGATCAGGAGGAAGGAGGAGCCGGAGCACTGGCCAATCCCCGGACCACCCCTGCACTCACCCCGAACTGACTTCTCACAGCTCATACACTGCCCCGAGTTTGTCCCGGGACAGACCTTCACCTCCCTTACCGCAGGTACAACACATACACACTCATACACACTTGCATACACACACAGGTGCACCTAAAGGAGAAAAAAATGATCTAATTCTGAGATTAAAAAGTTGGGAATTTATGTCAAAATTCCAACTTTTTATCTCAGAATTCTGACTTTTAATCTTGGAAATCTGGCTTAAGTTGAAATTCTGACTTTCTATTTCAGGATTCTGACTTTTAAAATTCAGATTTTTTAAAGTTGAAATTCTGACATTTCAAAATTCTAAAATAAGTGGAAATTCAGCCTTTTTGTCTTGAATTCTCTGATCTCAGAATCCTGACTTTTAACATCAAAATTCGGACATTTGGAATTTGGAATTCTAACTTTTTTATCTCAGAAATCTGACTTATTCAAAGTCAAAGTAAACTTTGTCATCTCTTCTATATATTGTACAGATATACAGAGAGACGAGAAGACGTGGCTCCAGTTTACACAGTGCAACAAGAAATAGAGAACAAAGAACAGATAGGGCACATGGAATAAACAATATATAAATAGAATACAAAATATACATTTTAAGCTAGAAGTGGAGATTGACTGACAGTTTTCAATATGAAAGATTTCGATATCCAGTCTATTAATAGAAGTGTATTCTTGAAAAGTCTGACTGAAATTTAAGTTTGTACAGATATTATAGCAGCATTTTTGGAGAACCACTCTGTGCAATACTTTTCAATAATTTGTGCAGATATAGTTAGTTAAAAAGTGACCAGTGATATATAAACATGTTTAACGGTTGTGCAAATAGTAGAGGCAGTGCAAAAATTGTGCAAATATTATGGCAATATTGTAGCAATAGTAATACTGTACAGTTTGTAAATATAGTCATTTTTCAGAGGGAGTTTCAGCGCAACATGAAAGAGATAGTCCGTATAGCAGCATGCGCATCATAGCAACGGTGAGGTATAAAGTGCAGAGGTGCAACAGAGTTAGTTCACATTATTCATCTTATTAAGTTGAAATAAAGCTTGAGTTTGAATTTTGATTGAATAAGTCAGAATTCCCAGATAAGTGTGGCAGAAATGGACTTCCATATACTGTTTTCTTGAGATTTAGAGCACTCTAGACTTTAGAGTGCTGCGAGTAGTCACAAATTAAGATCTTATTTTTCAGCCTCCAGTGCCGATCCCTCCAGCTCCGACCCTGACCCCTCCCTAAACGCAAATGGCCAATCAGATGGCAGCTCTGACACGGAGACAAAAGCCCAAACGCAAGAATCATTGTTGCCCGTGACCGAGACGAACAGCTCGACTAGTGCTGACAATAGGATGGTCCAGCTGGCCGGCGACGCTCCCACGGGGAGGAGGAGCCAAAACCAAAAGCCAGTCGGGGCTCCCGATCCCGAGAACCAGTGGATCCAGGTGGAAAAACGTCACCGGAACTCTCCTGGGAAGCATAAGGTAGACACACCGTCTAACTTACCCTTACTGTTACGTAATACTAAATGTAAACCTAACTGTCATCTAATCCCAACCCTAAACCCAGTCATCATCTAGTCTCATCCCCAAACCTGTCTGTCATCTAATCCCAACCAAAAACACGATAAATTACAACCCTAAACATCAGTGTCATCTAATCCCAATCCTAAACATGACTGTTTTTTTAAACCCATCTTAATCCAATCCCAAACATCTAAACCTTTCATCTAAGCCCAGTCATGAACCAGTCTCAACCTTAAACCCAAAATCATGAACCAATCCTAAATCTGATCTAATATAATTCCAACCCTAAACCCAACTCACATCTAATTCCAATTTAAATCCAACCATAATATAATTCCAGTCCTAAACCCAACTGTCTGATCTAAAGCGACCCCAAGACCATGATCCACTCCCAAACTTTGAAACCAACGACAGTCTGATCTCTAATCCGTATTGTAAATAGAATGTTTTGAATTGTAATTTCCACCATCATCTTAGCACATCATACTGTTCCTTTTTTAGCTTTTCTATCTTTTCTATTCTTTCATTTCATCACTCCCTCTCTCTTTTCTTCCCTGACCCTCAGCCATCTGTAACTCCTCCTCATCAAGCTTCTCCTCTTCCTCCATTAGAGCCTTCTCCAGTAACAGTTGAGTCTTTTCCTCCTCTTATTTCCTTCTGCTTCTTTGTCATCGTTTCTCTCTTAAAAACCCTCTTTATTATTTTAAATAATGACATGAAACAAAGGACCCATTTTCTTTTGTTTCCAGGAGCGCTCAGAGCCGGCCCAATCCAGCAGCCCGACCCCACAAACCGATGGCGACCAGGAGGAACTGGACTTCCTGTTTGACGAGGAGATGGAGCGGCTGTCTGCCCCACGCAAGAACACATTCACCGATTGGTCGGACGAGGATTCGGACGGCGAGATCGACGACCATGACGTCAACAAGATCCTGATCGTCACCCAGACGCCGCCTCACCTACGGAAACACCCAGGCGGCGACCGGACGGGCAACCACGTCTCCCGCGCCAAGATCACTGCTGAGCTGGCCAAGGCCATCAACGACGGACTCTTCTACTACGAGCAGGACCTCTGGACCGGTGAAGAAAAGCAGCTGGACGCCAGCAACATCAAGGTGAGCGCAGCGAGTAAAGAAGGTTTGTGAGTAATAGATCAATGCGAAGGACTGGTACTGATTCTTGTATTTTTGACTGATACATGTCTGCTATAAAAATTGGAACTTGGAGGCAAAAATTAGAACAACAATTACGCAATGGTGGTGGTAGTCTAAAGGTTAGGGTATTCGCATCAGGACCAAGAGGTCGTGAGTTCAAATCCTATCTACAGCACTACCATCATTAAGACCCTTAACCCCAAGTCGCTCCAGGGAGACTGGAGCTGAAATTAACAATTCTGGATAAGATCGTCTGCTAAATGTAAATGTAAATGTACTACAACACAAAACTTGAAGTGCCTTTTTGCATACGTTTAATTCAGAGACCTTTTCGAGATATTTTTAGGACAAAACAAAGTGCACAGAGCTCCCAGCTTCTGTCTTAGAATGCCATCCTTTAGTGCTGATAAGTGGTGTAAATCACAAGTTTCATCATGCAGTATAACATTGATTCAGCAGACAACAATTCACTGTCTGCTACGATACGATTTCCATCCGATTCAGGTGCCAGGCATCGATACGAGACCATATCATATGCTGACTTAACACCATCACTTCCATTCCACAAAAAGCAACTAAAATATCATTTGAAAATTTTGAGTAAAAAAGAGTCAGTAATCCTGTACTAAGATTTTGAATCAGATTAGATGCTCATCTGCAACAGTATCAATATCAACAATACCGTCTTCACCTCCTGTAGTTGACCGCATTTCACACTGCACTGTGGGATTACATTAACATTACTACATTTTTGCACTGCATCAGACAACTTAAAACTTGTCATCAGTGTGATTGTCTGTACTCTTCTAATCTTTTTTTTTTTTTTTTAATTACACCTCTTCATTTATTTTATGTCTTTTTCCCTGTGGTATTGAAAATGGTATACAGTACTTTTCTGGGTATCAATATCATATTTAAAATTCTACTATCACAACAACACTAAATGATTTTGATTTCCACTTCCAACATATGTCCTCATATCGCCCAGCCCTACTAGGTTTTGGTGCTTGGTGTTTGGAAATTTTAATTTTTACATCTTGAACATTTAAAAGCCATGTCAAACCATGTCAATAATTTTCATATTTTTCATGGATGGTGGTACACCGCAGCATCAATACTGAACTCATATCCTCGTTCCCTTTTCTGGATTTCTGCTATATGTCACTGCCCTAGACGCCGGTTCAAATATCATCTAGTGCATATCATTTACAGGAGGGACATTCATATACTGCTCCCAGCATGCACCTGTTCCTAAAAATAAACCCTTTACGCCTCATCACAGCTCCGTGCCACAGATATAGATGCTCACAACCCGGTCGACCCCCTGAAAGGCAAACTGGACAATTTCTGCCCGCTGACCGCTTCACCAAACCAACAACCAGATTTTATGTTGCAAGTTTGGTGTTTATGGTGACTTTTTAAAATAAAAAATTAAGCAGTGCCTCATTTTATAAACTTGTCTAATAAAAACACCCTGTACTGGACTGACAAAGTCGTAGTTGTCCCCGGGACTCCAGCCTGGTGCAGGTCTGTTGGGGGTCGGTGTGATTTCACTTTGGAAATATGCAACTCGAATCTGATTGGTACAGTAGCACGATGTAAATTTAGCCTTGCCAATGGGAAAATCAAGATTTAGTCAGTGCCTTATGAGTAGTGCAGGCCTCATTCTTGAGGTCGAAAATACAAAATCCTAGTAGTTACAGTAACAATACGAGAGAGAAACAATTCATAAATCAAATCGATAGCTAATTCTGCAGCTGCAAAATCTGGGAATATTGGGCTAATTTGAGATCTTTTATCCAGTAAATAGATTTGAAAATCTATGATGATAAAAACGATAAATACTATTTTCATATCATTTTGTCAAGTATACAAATAAATATATAAGCATATAAAAATATAACTTTAGGAATAGGGGAGTAAGGGGGAGTGAATAGGGTGTGAGGTTAAGATTAGGACAAGGCCTTTCCTTCCCCAACGTGCTAATTGTTCACCTGCACTTTACCCATGTTTGTTTTTCCTTTTCTGCAGTTTTTATCATGCCTCTATTTGTCTTGTGAAAACGGGGAAAGGGACAGAAGGTCAGAAAGGACGAGGAGAGCCGAGGAAAGGAATAGAGAGAGCCAAAAATAAAGCATATCTAAAAAGATGAACTGCTTTGTCGTTCTTATATTTATGTAAATACTCATAATAATACAAATAATATTAATTTTTGGTTAAGTCATTAGCCAGTGTTAAGTGTTTAATGCCAAATTATCTGTCGTAAACCTATACGTCGGCTAAAACTCCTGACGTGTCCTTTTGCAAGCAAGCAGGTGATTTGGGCAGGATAAAATCTCACAGGTGTGTGACGTTTAACACCTGAGCTCACAGCTGTAAGATCAGAAACGCTAATTCTGCAGACTGAAGATGAAAAGGAGGGCAGAAGAGGCAGAAAAATGCAGAAGAAACTCGGGAGTAGCATCTGATTTCTCTAGATGTTAAAAATAATATTAACAAATACATGTAAGAATTTCAGAAATTCCTATAATTTATGTTGGCTAACAGTGTGGTAGAGATCCACTTTAAGAATGAATAAAAGCTACTACTTGGGGCTGGTTGATATATTGAGTGCTACAATATGGAAAATGTTTTCAATGCAACGTTAAAAATAAAATTTATTGTGGTATGTCTGTGCTGATTGGGCCACACCACAAATCCAGTCCTCATTTTGACTAAAACCTCGTTGCTTAGCATTTTTAATCCCCAATCCAATTCCAACATCAAAATCTATCATCTAGACCCAATAATGAGCCAATCCCTACCTTTATCCCAAACATAAAACCTAAAATCAATCGTACTTGTCATCTTATCCCATCCCTCACCTAAGTGTCATCTAATCCTTAAACCCAACCGTCAGATGATCCCACTCTTAAACCTGATTGTCATCTCTCTGCCTGAAGTCACCACTCTGTGCTTTTTTGCATTGAGATCATGATGAAAAGTTTGGTTATCCCTTTTCTTGATTACTAATAATCAGTATCAATATCAACCCTGAAAAAGTATCGGTCAGTGTTTATCTAGGAACGCTGTTGGTTTCACTGAGAACCAACATCTAACCAATCACAAGTTTTTTGCCATTAACAATAAATGTAAGTTAATGGTACTCTGTGTAGCTTTCCTTCATCCTAACATCCTTATCGCTGTTTACTATCCAATAAAACTCACAATCCGTGAGCTTTTACTGCTATGTTGTCTCTAAATTTACCTGTAAAGTGTTTGTATAAGGTTTTGACATGAAGTAGGTGAACCGTGTTGGAGGGAAGACCTTCTTGGCGTGGCGAGAAAGTAAAAGGAAATATTTTCTCGATGACGACCCTATTTGGGATTAAGCGGTTCGAATAACAAATAAATGAATGAAAAATAACTGATATTTTTTCTTTCATCTTCAGGAAATGGAGAACTTCAAAAAGCTCAGCGTAATCAGTCAGGACGAGTTTGACACTTTGACCCCCAAAATCCCAGTCGACCCCAACCAGGAAGTCCCACCTCCTCCACCCTGCCCAGGTGCGCTTTTACTTTAATGACCAAATTTATCCGACACATTTATTTATAATCAACAGCAACAGTTAGTTATTAGGTCAGTCAGTAATAACTAATAATAACTAGGGTTTGGGTTAAGTGTGTAAAGAGGCCACTTTGAGATTAATTTGTTATAGTTTAACAATATGATTTTTCTTTGATATGAGTTGTGATCATCTTAGATAATTTGGGTTAGATTTGGGTTGTTAATTCTTTATTAAATTTTATATTATTTTTCTTCTACATACTGTATAATTTTGATTGACTCTGATAATTTTATTTTTATTATATAGTTTAGTAATAATTTTTTCAATGGATAATTATGATTATTTCACATATTTTTGCATTTTTTATCAATTAATTTTTTTCCAATCTCCATATTTGTTCCAGATGAGTCCAGCATGGCCCAGTCTCTCCCCACAGATGTCCCAGAATGCTCCAGCGTTCCCCGAACCCCTCGTACCCCTCGCACGCCGGGACGCCACGACCCCAGCAGGACGCCCCGCTTCTACCCAGTCATGAAGGACGGCGGCACCGTTGACGGACATGTACGTAATCCCACCTGTCTGGCTGTGTGTTTAATAATGTCTTATTACTTTCTACTACGTCAGTCTACATTGATTCATGTGTTCAATGATCTGCAAACCAATAGTGTTTATCCAAAAAAAGAAAATATGGCTCAGGCATCGCATGTATTGTAACATCACTTCATATTTAACACGAGGTCTGTTTTTGTTAAATCAGCATATGTTATACTGTATGTCTCATACCAACCGCTCTTGAATCTAATCCAAATCGTATCTTAGCAGAGTTTGTGATAACTGCAGATGGATCGTTGTTCGTTGAATCGATGTAATACTGTATCGTGATGAAACTTGTGAACACGCCTACTTTCTACTTTGTCTGTTTCAGACACCCAGGAAGAGGAAGACGCGTCACAGCTCGAACCCACCGCTGGAGAGCCATGTGGGCTGGGTGATGGACTCACGCGAACACAGACCCCGAACCAGCTCTATCAGGTTAGAGATTACACTGCCATAATCTAGTTGTAATCCCAAAGCTGACCATCATTTAATCCCAATTTCAAAACCAACCATAATCTAATCCCGGCCCTGAAATGAATAGTCATTTAATCCCAAACCTAAACCCGAAATTAGTATAATTTTGAAAAACAGTTGCAATATAATCTCATCCTTGAACTAAACTGTCATCTAATCCCATTCCCAAAGCCAACAACAATCTATTTCTAACTTGAAACCAAACCATAATCTAATCCCAACCCTAAACGCAATTATGATCTAACTCCAACTGTTACATAATCCCAAGAGTAAACCTAACTCTCATCTAATCCCAACCCTAAACCCATTTGTCATTTAATCCCAACCGTAAACCTGACTATGATCCAGTATTATTTTATATTAAAAAATCAATTGTAATGAAGTCCTAACCTCGAACGTCAGATAATCTCAACACTAAACCCAACCATTATGAAATTCCATCTTTAAACCCAGCCCTTATGTAATCCCACCCTCAGACCCGGCCATAATGTAATCCCAGATTTAAAACCAATCATAATCCCAAACCTGATCTCAACAGTCATCTAATTCCAACCATGATCCAAACACAATCTAATCCCAACCCTAAACCCAACCATCATCTAATCCCAACCATAATCCAATCCCTAACGTAAACCACGTAACAATCTTATCTCGCACGTAAAACATAACTGTCATCTAATCCCAACACTAAGCATATCTATGATCCAAGCTCTACTTCAACCCAGCCGTAATCTTATCCCAAACCTTAACTCAATCATAATGTAATTCCAGAACGAACCCTCTGTCATCTAATCCCAACCCTCAACCCAACCATCTGTCTACTTTCACACCCACAATTACACAAACATCATAAATTAGGATTTATTTCTGTCAGGTCAGGTTCTGCTGTGAGGAATAATCTCTGTCTTCTTCTCTCTTTCGTTTTTCTCTTTGTCTCTCTCCCTCTCTATAAGCAGTAGTTCTAATGCTTCACCATCTGAGGGCGCCCCGCTGCAGTCGGGCAGTTACGGCTGCACCCCCCAATCCCTGCCGAAATTCTGGCACCCGTCCCACGAGCTGCTCAAGGAGAACGGCTTCACCCAGCAGGTTTACCACAAGTACCGCCGCAGATGCCTCAACGGTACACACACACACACACACCTTTCTAATGTATGAGTGTAGGTCAGTGTATCTTCACACCCCTAAAAAATACAATGATTGCAATGAGTGTGTGTGTGTGTGTGTTTTGCAGAGAGGAAACGGTTGGGAGTGGGTCAGTCTCAGGAGATGAACACACTCTTTAGGTTTTGGTCGTTCTTCCTCAGGGACAACTTTAACCGAAAAATGTATGAGGAGTTTAAACAGTACGCACTGGAAGACGCCAAGGAGAACTACAGGTGAGACACCAGGTGTTTTGGGCGGCGGGGCTTTTGGATGAGAGAGTTTTGGGGCACAGGTAAGAGGTGGGCCGATACCAGTTATTAAGGAGACTGGTAAGCAATCGACCCTAATCCCAATCGTCATCTGATCCCAACCTCACTATATTTTCCCAACCCTAAACGCACAGTCCATTTATTTCCAGCATGATCCAGTACCAACATCTAAATCTGTTCATGATTCAATTCCAACTTTAAACCTATGATCTAACCTAATTCAGTATAGTCCCAAACATACAACCATTGAACAGTTATCTGATCCCATCCCACGGTCATTTAGTCCCATCCCCAGACCCAAGCATAATCTAATCCCATCCTTAAACTCAACCATGATCCATTCCCAGTTGCAAATCTGACCATTATCTAATCCCAAACATAAAACCATTGAACAGTTATCTAAACCCAGTGGTCATCTAGTCACATCCCTAAACCCAACCATAATCTAATACTATCACTAAACCTGACTATGATCCAATCCCAACTTTAAATTTCTATGACCTGCAATGGGTTCAGTCTCAGTTTTAAAAAATCCTGTATCGGTTGGCTCAAATAATATCTTTAGAAGATTAACAGAAAATATGTGTTGAAAAAATATAGAGCGAGTGAGATCAGTCTTACAACCAAAAATAAAACTAAACTCAAATTTATCAACATTATCGATATCTGTAAAAATACCGAATATCGGCACTGATAATCAGTCAACCCCTATGGTGAAAACTTGAGCTGGATAAACTGTGATAAAGTCAGATTAAGGGTTTCAGTTCTCACACACCAACGTGTAACGCCCAACACACACACGCACCACACCTACACACTCCCAAATTCCAAGATGTGTGCCAGTACCTCATCAGACGAACAGAGTGTGTGTTTATTAAAGGAGAGACATGCAGACGGAGTGTGTGAGAACCTGAGAGACCGGGCTGAAATTCCAGCCTGGAGCTGGGAATCCAGTGAAGCGGTGAACTGGTCGTTCCAGTTCCGCACACACCAGACACAGTCTGGACCAAGTGTGTGTGTGAGTGTGAGAAGGAGCAAGGTTTAGTAACTCAAATAAAGAAAGCGAGCAGCGTCTTGCCTGCTTTCATTCTGTTAAACAGTTTTCCGGTCATTAATGCCGTGTCGTGTCTAAATCTCAAGTTTTGTCAGAATACGATAATTAATCAAGTCAATGGACAACGATACAGATATCGATACCACAAACTCGTGATTTCCATTCCATTTCCATTACGATTCACTTCCTTACGCTCTTTATTCATCAGGTGTGTGTGTTATAATAAAAGCAGAGCTCTTGTTCAGTATAAAGTGATGTTACAGTATGTCTGATGTTTGATCGATGTTTTCATTTAGGATTGATGCTGTGGGATCATTGCTCACTGAATTGATGTAGAGCTGAAACGATTATTCGAATAACTTGAATAATTCGATTACAAAAAATGGTCAAGGCAATTTTTCTAGAATCGAAGCTTTGTTTAAGTCATTTAAATGGCTACAGCATGCGCCGCTTGCGTTTCACACAGACGCTTATTAATGACGCACAATATTTTCAGTGGCGCGATCAAGGCGAGAATAGATCCCTCTGTATGTGAACATATTTGAGAGATATTCCGTGCACAAAAACAGAAGTAAATGCGTAAAAATGCATAAATGACATTTTTTGCGATGTAAACACGCATGCTGTTTGTAAGCGCCGTCACTCGCTAAAACGCTCCGTTTCCGTCAAAACGTCCCCTTTATTACAGACAAAACGCGTAATTTAGCTGATAAATAACCACAACGACCAGCGTTCCACTCACAATACAGCCATTTATTAAGAATTTCCCATCGATTTTTTTTTTCATAGTTCATTCCGGAACGCGCTGAACCCTTTATTGTGACGCGGCTCCGAGGCGTGCGCAGGGGATTGTGGGAAATGCAGTTCTCTTCCAGAAAGGCCAAAAGCAACTCATTTTATTGGCCAAATTGATTCAAAATGACCCTTGAACCTCATGTTTCTTCATTTTCAATTGAGTACAACAACACAAAGCGTATTTGACTAACTTCTACTCACAGTAGAATAAGCCTAATAACAAATGTATTGTCATTTTCATTTACATTTTTTATCCGATTACTCGATTAATCAATAAAATAATCAATAGATTACTCGATTACAAAAATAGTCGTTTGTTGCAGCCCTAGATTGATGTGTCGTTACACCCCTGATACCCATCTCTAGCGACACCCAGACCATGTGTGTGTGTGTGTTTGTGTGTGTGTCTGTGTGTCTGTTGTGTCTGTGTGTATGTGATGAAGAAGTGATGAGTAAAGCTCCAACTCTGCTGTTTATCTTTGCTCTCAGGTACGGACTGGAGTGCCTTTTCCGCTTCTACAGTTACGGTTTGGAGAAAAGGTTCCGACCTGAAATCTTCAAGGAGTTCCAGGAGGAAACTCTACATGACTATGAGAAAGGTACTGATCAGCCTCAAACCTTTTCCACTGCACTGATGCCTGTGCTGTTCTAGCGCCGGTTCTCCCACCATTATTTTACATAAAAATAATTATAATACAGATATATCAAAATCTGTAAATGATGTCAATGTTGTTATCGTTTGTCTGTGAAAGAGATAAATGAAAAAATGCTGTAAACAAAGAATACTTTCAAAAATGGAAGTGTTAATCATTTCTTTTCATCAATCAACAAAATGCAGTGAATGAACAAAAGAGAAATCTAAATCAAATCAATATTTGGTGTGACCACCCTTTGCCTTCAAAACAGCATCAATTCTTCCAGGTACACTTGCACACAGTTTTTGAAGGAACTCGACTGGTAGGTTGTTCCAAACGTCTTGGAGAACTAACCACAGATCTATAATCCTATAATCCTACAAAATAATATAATGACTACACAATAATATAATGACTATAATCCTACAAAATCCCTGACTTTGTGCCAGTGTACCTATAAGAATTGATGCTGGTTTGAAGGCAAAATGTAGTAACACCAAATATTGATTTGATTTAGATTTTTCTTTTGTTCGCTCACTTTGCATTTTGTAAATTGATAAAAATAAACAATCACTATTTATATTTCTGAAAGCATTCTTTGTTTACAGCATTTTTTCACACCTGCATAAAACTTTTGCACAGTACTGTATGTGTGTGTGTGTACATATATATATATATATGTGTGTGTGTGTGTAGGTATATGTGTGTATATATATATATATATGTATATATATATATATATATATATATATATATATATATATATATATATATATATATATATATATATATACACACACACACAGTATATCGTTATAGAAATTAAATGTTTTAATACCATAATATTATGTGTCTGAATTTATGGACTATATATTTTAATGCTAAGTCATTTTTTTCTACTCTCAATACTTTTCCTGTGTATTATATATTTTAATAAATTTATATTTATGTATGTCTGGATTTTGATAGTTTGATTTTTTTCTAAGGTAAGTTTTAACTAATTTTTATGAGTTAAAATTTTGAGTGTATTTTTTAATTAATTATTTTTTATTTAAATTATTTTAAAGTTATGTAAAGATAAATAAGCACAAGTTTTAAGTTAAAATTTAAATTTTTTAATTTAATTTCAATTATGTTTAATTAACTTGAATGTCTCAATTTTGAGTTTAAATATATAAAATTAAGCTCAATTCTTTAAATCCAACTCAAGTCAAGCTACAAAAACAAAAACTACCAAACAAAAAAGATAATAGTACTCTCTATATAAATACATTTATTTATTCTAGTCTTTTATATTATGTGCGTGTGTGACTGCAGGCTGGGCCAGACGGGGTCTGGAGAAGTTCTGGGCTTCTGAAATATTCCCAAATTAAAGGCCACGAGATCGAGCCCAAACTGCGGGAGCACCTGAGCAAATTCAAGAGCATAGACGACTTCAGGGTGAGGTGTGTGTGTGTGTGTGTTTGTTTGAATTCCAACAGCTGAAATAATTACTAAAGATGCTCAAATTCTGAGAATTTCTGTTATTTGATTAATCATATATATATATATATATATATATATATATATATATATATATATATATATATATATATATATATATATAATGTGTGTGTATGTATAGGTATATATATATATATATATATATATATATATATATATATATATATATATATATATATATATATGTAATTAATGTGGCATAATTATTTTATAATGATTTTTGTTATTTCTGTATTCTTTTTAATGTTTACATTTAATAAAGACTAATTTTTTGGGATTGGGATTCCTTAATTTTAAGCTAATTTAGTTTAAGGTTTAGATTAATCTTTGAGTTTTAAAAGTAAGTCTACTTAAGTTTAACCTGATTAACATTAAACTGAATTAACTTAAGTCTGCTTAATTTTAAGTTAATTCTGTTATTTTTTTACATTAGTCTTTGAATATATTTCTGAGGTGTGTGTATAATAGGTGTATAATTTTTAGGTTAATTATTAAGTTAATTCAGTTAGATATTTTTGTTTAATTTTTTCATTTCCAGCCCCCCATGGGTGATGAGGGAGCGAGGAGACGGAGACACTCGTCCTCGGGAGCCGATGACGGCAGACGCAAACGCCACAACTCCTCCTCTAAACCTGCCCCGAACTCTACCAAGGCCACACCCAGCATCCACCCCAAACCCTCCAGTCAGAAAGCAGTGGCGGCTACAGCGGCCACATCATCCTCGTCCACCGCCAAGGCTGAGTCGTCCCCCGGAAACCCCACCTCCGTCACCAAGACCACGCCTCGAGAAACCGTCACTAAGACAACGCCCAAAGAAACCCTCGCCAAGAAAACCAAAGATGGCCAACAACCAAAGAAATGAGAACTCGAAAACATCTGCGGTGCTTTTGACAGATCACTGCTGAAAATCTTAACGTTTTAAAAAATTAACAGAAATCATTTGAGAGCGCTAAAAATGTTACGTCAATATCGTGACCGACAAAAATGATCACAGGTACGGCTTTTGGCCCATGGTTGGTTTTACATTTTTCAACTTTTTTTAGACACCAAAAAATGGACTGCAAAAAAATAAAACACGAAAAACTCAAAAACGCCAGGTTTACGAACGGTGCATATAATGCAGTTTTTACGGACATTTGTGGGTTTTTTCGGTCATGAATGTACATTTTTTATCCCCTCTTTCTTTTTCTTTTCTTTTATTTTTAAAGGGTGCCTTACATTTCAAAAAAAGCAGAAAAAATACGACTATAATAACCAAATTGTATCAGGAAATATATCAGTACTTGATGTTATTTTTTGAGTGTCATAACTGTTTGTCATCAATCTTCCACTGAAATCATATGAATTAATTTGAGAATCTGAAAATGTCAAGATTCCAACACTTTTACAGGTTTTGGGTAAGGATTCTGTGACGAACTTTCACGACACTATTTCACCGTTTAGTATTTTTCTTTCTTAGTGCCTCTGCTTGCATTTGCCCTGAAAACCAGTTTTTCACTTGAGTAAAGAGTTGACGCTAAAATCTGGGATGCGAAAACTGAAATATTGTGCTTTAAAAGAAAGAGTGCAAATAGAGGGATGGACTTTGGACTTAAAATTAGAAACGCGTCTCTGTACTTGAAGTTTTATTTTTTAGCAAATTTTTATCTTTTTCAAACAGAAAGGAGCTATATTTCCAGGAAAATAAGGTTTAAATTTTATTGGAGATGGGATTTTTTTTGTTTATTTGTTTGTTTTTTCTTCGATTTTAAAAGATGTAATTGATGATAATCATATTTTATATTGCTTTGCTTATTTTGGATAAAGCAGCTATTTAGACCACAAACAGAAACTGTACATAAAAAAAGAAATTGCTGGCTGATTTGATTTTTATTTCATCCTTATTATCGTAGTTTTGTTGGTTTTCTTGCGTGCGCTGGTGTGTTCGTATGCATGTCAGGTTAATTTTTTTCCTCTTTTCTGCCTATAAATTGTAACATCAAAAAAACAAACAAAAAAATTATATGAAAAAATTTATTAAAATCAGTTTATAAAAACCCAAACATGTGTGTTGTCTTGCACCATAATGTGGAATAATGTATATAATGTATAATGTTCGCCACATATGTGTGTGTGTGTGTGTGTGTACAGTTGTGTTCAGAATAATAGCAGTATGTTTAAAAAAACAAAATAAAGCTGAAAATCCTTAAAATATTTCCATAGACACAAATGCAGTGGGACTACTGCACATTCCACCCAATTCAAAACATAAGGCAAAAATAATCAATTTAGTTTTTCTTTTACAGAAAGTTAATAAAAAGGAATAATAGGCTGTTCAAAAAATAGCAATGTCTACATTCTGCTTTTCAAACTCAAAAACATTCACTGTATAAACTGAAAGATGTTTCAAGATTTTGCTTTTCTTTGAATCCCTGAACTAATATTGTTGTATAACCACTGTTTCTGAGAACTGCTGCACATCTGTGTTGCATGGAGTCAACCAACTTCTGGCACCTATGTGCCTATGATTGGTCCACATTCCATAATTCTTCTGCATTTCTTGATTTTGCCTCAGAAACTGCATTTTTGACGTCACCCCACAAGCTCTCTATTGGATTAAGGTCCAGGGATTGGGTTGGCCACTCCATAACATCAATCTTGTTGGTCTGGAGCCAAGATGTTGCTCATTTACTGGTGTGTTTGGGGTCGTGGTCTTGTTGAAACAACCAATTCAAAGGCATTTCCTCTTCAGCATAAGGCAACATGACCTCTTCAAGAATTTTTATGTATTCAAACTGATCCATGACCCCTGGTATGCGATAAATAGGCCCGACACCATAGTATGAGAAACATCCCCATATCATGATGCTTCTGCCACCACGCTTCACTTTCTTCACAGTGTACTGTGGCTCAAACTCAGTGTTTGGGGGGTCGTCTAACAAACTGTATGCGGCCCCAAGACCCAAAAAGAACAATCTTGGTTGTGCCATTTCCCTTGAGGCCAGTGAATGTGTTCATTTGCTAATTTTAAGTACAGTATGTCTTTTTTTCAACAATGGCTTCTTGCTGATACCTTGGCTTCACATGGGCGTCCTCTAATGGTAACAGTACTCACAGGTAACTTAAGATCTTCTTTGATTTTTCTGGAGCTGATCATTGGCTGAGTCTTCATTTCATTTTGACTATTCTTCGATCCATTTGAATGGTAGTTTTCCTTTTTCTTGCACGTTTTTCAGGTTTTGGTTGCCATTTTAAAGCATTTGAGATCATTTTAGCTGAGTAGCCCATCATTTTCTGCACTTCTTTATATGTTTTCCCCTCTCCAATCAACTTTTTAATCAAAGTGTGCTGTTCTTCTGAACAATGTCTCGAACGACCCGTTTTACTCTGATTTTCAGAGAGAAATGCACTATATCCAGCATGCACAATATTTGCTGCCTTCCTTCCTTAAATAAGGACAGTAATTGACACACCTGTTTTTTCACAGAATTAATGACTTCACTAATTAAACTCTACACTGCCATTAATTTGAACACGAGCCCAGGAGCCCCTGTTCAATTAATGATTCAATTACACAGAATGTCATGTCATGTCAGAGTCGTTGGGTCTGTTGGTTTTCTAATACTCTACTACACCTACTAATAAACTACATACATATATATATATATATATATACAGACGTGGACAAAATTGTTGGTACCCTTCCGTTACAGAAAGAAAAACCCACAATGGTCACTGAAATAACTTGAAACTGACAAAAGGAATAATACATAACAATTTACTGAAAATTAACAAATAAAAATCACACATTGCTTTTGAATTGAGGTTCAACAGAATTATTAAAAAAAAAAAAAAAAAATTATGAAACTGGCTTGGACAAAAATGATGGTGCCCCTAGAAAAGACTGAAAATAATTTGACTGTAGGGACGAGTTAAACTAAGGTGTGTCCTGTAATTAGCATCACAGGTGTCTTCAAGCTTGCCATCAGTCAGTCTGCCTATTTAAAGGGTGAAATGTAGTCCCTGTGCTGTTTGGTATTATGGTGTGTACCACACTGAACATCGATGATAAACAGGTAAGGAGAGAACTGTCTCAAGAGATTAGAAAGAAAAATATAGACAAGAATGTTAAAGGTAACGGCTATAAGACCATCTCCAAGCAACTTGATGTTCCTGTGACAACAGTTGCACATATTATTCAGAAGTTTAAGGTCCACAGGAGTGTAGCCAACCTCCCTGGACGTGGCCGCAAGAGGAAAATTGGTGACAAATTGAAAAGACGGATAATACGAATGGTAACCAAAGAACGCAGAACAACTTCCAAAGAGATTAGAGGTGAACTCCAAGGACAAGGTACATCAGTGTCAGATCGCACCATCCATCGCTGTTTGAGCCAAAGTGGACTTAATGGAAGACGACCAAGGAGGACACCACTGTTGAAAGCAAATCATAAAGCGAGACTGGAATTTGCCATAATGCATATTGACAAACCACAAAGCTTCTGGCAGAATGTCCTTTGGACAGATGAGAAAAAACTGGAGCTTTTTGGCAAGTTCCATCAGCTCCATGTTCACAGATGCAAAAATGAAGCATACAAAGAAAAAGAACACTGTACCTACTGTGGAACATGGATGAGGTTCAGTTATGATCTGGGGCTGCTTTGCTGCGTCTGGCACAGGGAGTCTTGAATCTGTGCAAGGTACATTGAAATCTCGAGACTATCAAGCATTCTGGAGCAAAATGTGCTGCCCAGCGTCAGAAAGCTTGGTCTCAGTCGCAGGCCATGGGTCCTCCAACAGGATGATGACCCAAAACACACAGCTAAAAACACCCAAGAATGGCTAAGAACAAAACATTGGACTGTTCTGAAGTGGCCTTCTATGAGCCCTGATCTAAATCCTATCAAACATCTGCGGAAGGAGCTGAAACGTGCAGTCTGGAGAAGACACCCTTCAAACCTGAGACAGCTGGAGCAGTTTACTCACAATGAATGGGCCAAAATACCTGTCGACAGGTCTAGAAGTCTCATGGAGAGTTACAGGAATCGCTTGATTGCAGTGATTGCCTCAAAAGGTTGTGCAACAAAATATTAAGTTAGGGGTACTATCATTTTTGTACAGGCCAGTTTCATTAGTTTGTTTTTTTAAATAATTCTGTTGAACCTCAATTCAAAAGCAATGTCTGATTTTTATTTTATTTTTTTTTAATTTTCAGTAAATTATGTATTATTCCTTTTGTCAGTTTCAAGTTATTTCAGTTATTTCAACGGAAGGTACCAACAATTTTGTCAACTGGCAAACATTTTCACCACTCTTCACGCAAAAAAGCTGTCTTTGGTTTAGACCAAACATACATGTACATGTACTGTGTCTACATAATTCAATTTTGTCCAAAGCATTTAATAAATTAATTTGTTTCTTGTTTTAGCACAGAAGATGCAGTTGTATTAACTTTATCTATAGATATAATCTGACAAGATTTAATTGCGATATGTTTATACTGTATTTCTTAATAAAAAATGAAATATTTAGTGGGGCGTCTTTTTCACATGACTGTACATATTATAAACCTTATATTTTCTATATATCTTATATTTATATTCTGTATACTATTTATTTTTAATTAAGAGATCCATGCCTGGTAACTGAGTTCTTTTCTTGTAATAACAAGCTAACAATCTTATAATTACCAGATTGAAAAGATTGGGGAAAAAAATCAAATACAATACAAGATATTTGAGCTTTCTTCACCACACCATCTGTTCCAACTTCTATGTATGTATGTAGGCATATGTATTTCATATTGTATTATTGGTTTAAATCTCTATCCTTAGAAAAAAATAAGTATATAAAGGCCAGCTTAGAAGCATTTTCAAATTTGAGTTTATTTGCTTCTGCCAGACAAAACCTGAAGACTTCAGATTCCTACACAAAGATGACAGCATAATTTTAATGCTGTCATTATTAACCAAAATTAATATTTCACAAGGAAATTATTACCTTTAGAGGGAAATGTCTCATATTATGACATCATGATCACCTACTCATGAGATTTTCCCATAATTGTGAGATCATTACTATGAAAAATCTCATTAATATAAGATATCCTACTTTTTTAAATTTGCATCTTTCATGTCAAACATTTATTATGGCCGTCGTCGTAGATTACATAAATGTTGTGTTAAAGGTTATCTCTACTATAAAAAAAACACGTCGTGAGACATAAGGGTGGGTGGGTGGGTGTGTGTGGGGGGGGATTTCTGCGCACACACATACACACACTTGTGCTTTTGTCTGTTCGCGAGTGCGTTACGACTTTGTAGTCCGTCGGCGCCAAATAAGCCGGAACCGGACTCCAAATCCCAGGCGCTTGTTTATGACGTAGCGTCTCCGGCTCCAATCATCGGAGAGTACGGGCCGCGTTCACGGGTGACGAGTGCGGTGGGAAGGCGGTAAGGCGCAGCAGCATGGCGGACGATGGGGAGGGCAGGAGTGGAGTAGCTGACACAACAAGTAGCGGCGGCGTTGCGGGCGCTCAGGGAGCCACAGACGAGCTGGATCCCGATCCCGGGCCCGGACTCGGCACCATGCTTCTCAACCTCAGCCTCCTGGTGTTGCTGCTGGCCGCTTGCTACGGCGTGTATCGGCGCTGGCTCCGCCGATCGGGCTCGGACTCGACGCGGGGAAGCGAGGCCTCACAGCTGCCCAAGATGGGGAAACGCGATTTCACGCTGGAGCAGCTGCGCGAATACGACGGCGTCCAGAACCCGCGCATCCTCATAGCCGTCAATATGAAGGTCTTCGACGTGACCAGCGGCAAAAAGTTCTACGGACGCGGTAAGGAGAGAAAAGGAGAGAAACGGGATCGAGCGCGTCCCCAACTGGCGCCGCCGCTCCCTCTGTAGTGCACTTAAGTCTGGGAATCTTACTAATATAAACGAGCGTGTCTGTGCACGGGTGCATCAGATGTTAAAAGATTATGTTGTGTTTCTAATAAAGTTCTGCCGAGGCGATGAGGGTAAGAGAAACGGGATGGAACGCGTCCCAAACTGGCGCTGCCGTTCCTTGCGTAGTACCCTGCGTTTGGGGATATGAATGATATAAACGATGTTTTGCCTCCATTTGTAGTGCACTTGAATACATGAATGATAGCTGCGCAATATTGCACAAAAAGCTTCAGCTTTATTTTTTAAGAATCTGCACGTCCCAACTGGCACCGACGCTCCCGGTGTAGTGCACTATGTTTTGGAGGTTTTTTCCCGTTTTTTTGTTTTGGAATTTACTCCCCTTTCCCCTTTTGTTATTGCGCTTATATGCAAGCTGGATGTGATCTAGAGCTGATTTTAAAAGCTGGAGTTTGTTTTTAAAAAGTTGTGTTGACGTGGTAAGGGGAGAGAGAAACTACCACATTGCTTTTCCCAACTGGCACCTCCCCTCCCTGTGTAGTAAATTGTAGCAACATTTTGCTCACTTTGTAGTGCGCTTGCTTACAAGTGATGCATCTTATTTTTTTAATCCTTCGCTTTGTTTTTAAGAAAAAGGGGAAAGGGAAGAGACGACCGTTCACATTCGTTTTGGCGCCCAGCTGCCTATGTAGTGCTCTACGGTTTGATATTTTACAAAGCTTTTTTGCTCCCTTTGTTGAGGGCTTTGGCATTAGATCGCACTTTGTAAACGTTTCTGTTTGATTTGAGAAAGTTTTGTGGACGTGAGACGCGGTCACGTTCCTTTTCGTGCCCAGTTTGCTTTGTAGTGCTCAGGTGTTTTGAAAACGTTCTTTTCAAGTGGACTAAGTTGTCAAATAGGGAGCCATTTCTGATACAGCCCAGACGAAGGGAGTGTGGCTGATAGTTGGGACGCACCCTGAGTGAAGCCAAACCAGGTTTAAAAGACTAACAGTACGCTCTTAATGCACTCGTGTTTGAATATATGATGCTGATTCTTTGAGGTGGGGAACGGCGTGGCAAGAAAACAACACTCCCGCCATTATTAGCTTTAGTTTGTTGTCTTAATCAGATTTGGCGCTAACATGATAGCCCGCCTTTTTGCTGTAAATGTTCGTACTTTTTCTCAATTTTACTTCTGGCAATAACAAGAACTTGTTTATCTATCTTAATGCGAGGATAATTTTACAAGCTAAAGTTTAGTTAGCAGACTCGGAGATAATTACGTGTCAGGGATTTTATTTTTTTGTTAGGTGATGATTTAATAACTTATAACTTATGCCACTTGTTTATGACGAAACCTTGTTTGATCATAAGTGAACATTGGCCATAAAGTTGTTGACGTGTTTGTGTTGGGTGGTTTAATATTTGCATATTACGATTGACAGCAAAGTCTGCTCTTTAAACAGCCAAATACGTTTTTAAACGCTCAAATGGTCGATTCTTAAAGGCAGTATTGATAATAAAAAGTTTAATATGAACGTGTAGTAGTTAAGACAGTATGGATTAAAAAAATATAATATTTATAATTTCGTGTTAAACGTTAAAAAACATTTAATGCTTTAATAGCTTAACTTGGGTTTTATTAACGCTGCTCAGATTGCTGTAGTAAAGTATTTGTTTTATTAGTTTCTGTTATGACGTGCTTGTTTTATATTTTTATTTATGTGATTGTGATGATTGTAGCTGTATAAACTAGGTGAGGTGGCAGTATTGTGGAAACGCAGCTACGTAGTTATTACGCCGGGCTGTGTCCCAAACCTACTAGAGTATTCAACGAGTACACCAAGCATATGCGGTGGACTCATTGTGACGCACTTGGCGAAGTGGGCAAGTGCGCGCTTGGGACGCGGGCCGACCCACCTTACGTAAAAGATTTAGCGTGGGACCGAGCGGTGTAGCCCGCTTTCACTCGGCACTAAATTTGTACGTATTTATATCGTGGAATCATTAAGAGTATTGCTAAATCCATACGTTGTTTAATGCATAATAAATACTAAACTTTGCAGCTTTTTTCATAAAAATATTACTGAATTGCTCATGTACACCGTGTGGCAAGAAAGGGAGCTCTGTGCCTTTGCCCGTAATTTTATCAAAACTCAGACTTCAAATAGCAACAAAGTGAGTAATATATTGGGGGCAGTTGGTAGTGTAACGTTAGTGAGTTGTCCCTGCAATTGAAGGGTCACCAGCTCAAGTCCTGGACTGATAAAGGTACCACTGAGGTGCTCGTGAGCAAGGCACCTGTGCATTTGACCCATCCTTGAAGGAGCAATGGGCAGCTTTTTTGGCAGCACCCAGGGAGTACTGTTTGGCGACGGTACCTTGCTCAAAAATACCTATGTGGTACCGTTACCATTCCGGGACTTGAACCAGCGACTCTCTGATAACAGATCCAATTCCCTAATCATTACACTACAATCTGCCCTTATAGTATAATGACATACAACTGTATATACACAGCTGTAACGTTCTGCACAAGCAGGAGTCACTTAAATTATTTATAAGATTGCTCTTCACTGTTTGTGGAATATTTGTTTAACTTTCATTTAACAGCGGACAATCATTTCTGACTAAATTCAACAATAATTAGTTTTTTGATTTATTATAGTATTTATAGTATCTTATTAGTCACTTCAGAATTTTAAGGTCACAACTTTGGCAGCCGAGTCAAGAAGCTGTATGTATTATTGCACAACTATGGAAAAAAAAGTGCAAAGTCGGGATTTGGGGAAGTGTATGTTTGTGTTTTTATGGTCTATATTTAAGTGCACGATATCTAATTCTGTGCACTAAAAAGCGTCGTCGTCACACCAACCTCTAACCCCTGGCCTCGTTTTGCCACATGTTGCACTGCTTTTTTATTTTGTCTATTTTGGTTTTGCCTTTGCCCCGTTTACACCGACTCACCTTTGTCCTGTAGGGCACAAGTTTCCCTGGATTTTCATTTATTTATTTATGGAGTGTCACAAGGCAAAGTCCGAGTTTGAGCCGTGAGAGCTGGAAACGTCTCGAATCGTCTGGAAAAAAAATAAAAGTAATATTTCAGGACCTTCACCACCTTTAAAAGCCGCAACATAAATCAATCCAGGTTGAGCGATATGGGCTCAAACCAGTATTACACTTAATGAATGATTTTACCTCGATTACAATTAATAAACAATTTTTTTGGCCTAATTTTTTTTTTGCCCTCATAGACAAGGTTTTTGCTGTAAATGTTACACTATTAAATATGGGATTTTTTTTTGTTCTAATGAAAAAGTGAAGGAGATTTTGTTCATGTTTATCTTTTTATGTGCACTTTATTAATATTTTTCAATAAATCCTTTGGTGAATGAGGCACAATTTTTATTAATTATTATTTTATTGGCATGTCAGTAAAAACAAATTATCAATGTTTATGAAGAGTTAAAATATCTGCATTGATAATTTCAGATAACCTTAGCCTCGTGTGGCTTCCTCCACATGGCACCCATATGATGCAGCATGTGGAAAACTTGTTTTCCCCGCAATTATATATTGCAGTAATCAGTAAATCAGATGAAACAAAGCCTCTGCTTTTTCTGCAGGCCAAATGGATAAAAATGTCACTCGTCATGAGACTTCACCATGTTTTAACTGCTTTGTCATGCTTTCTTTCATTTTTGTCTTTATTAACACAGCAGCAGGGAAATATAGAACTAGGGGTCATCTGATAACGCCTACAACTCTGAGAAGTGAAAGTGTCTGAGCACAATCTGATGTCTCAACTGTAGTCATTATCAGACTGTTTGCTGACAAAAAAAATAGGACTTTATTTCCACCAACTGGTGTCAGTGTACAGGATATTTTTTCTGTAACCTGACGACAGACTTCTGTCGCTCCTTTTGCCACCACGTACATGCAAAACGGTGCCTTAACTCTTTCTGGTTTTTGGAGTTTGGTGACCTCTGATCTTAAAATCATTTCCTCAAACATTGAGTTGCATTCCGTAGTTTATTAAAGGAAGCTTTTTGGTAACAGCGACAGACTTCAGGTCTTGTGTCAGGGACGTGCTGAGGGTGTGGTTTGCAGTCTTAACAGCTGTTTTGGGTTGTGTGTGCCCGCGCATGTTTGTGTGCAGCATTTAACAGCATTCCAGTCATTTCTAGCTTGAGAAGCTTTTTTCAGTTCCACTTGCAACACACCCCACATCTCACCTTTTTACCCATTTTAAATAAGCTGTTAATAAACTGTTAATATGAACATTTGTGACTAATATTTTACCAATGTCAAAGTAAACTATCATGACATTGGTGTGAAGGTTTTGCTTCCTTGCTGTACTTTAATAAGGGTCGGCCGATATTAATTATCAAAATATCGAGGAGAGTCAAAACTGATTTTTGGAACTAGGGCTAGACCTCAACTCAGTGTCACAATTTTGATTTATGAAGGATGGTTTTGTCTGGGGATTAATTTTTGAAAAGGTTATGCAAGACTATGTCAATTATAGATTCAGAATGTCATTTTTAATTAATTGTTGATTAATTTCCCAGCCCTATGTACTGGTCTGTATCTCCATGTCAACCAACAGCATAACCCATGTGCACTAGGTTTGGCACTTTTTGTGCATTTATATGGATTATATGTTAGCATTCTGTTCAGGTTGATGAAGTATTTGAGGGTTACTTATCAGTTCAGATGTGTTTTCTTTCTTGTGATTTCCTGCATACTTCCGCACCTGCTGCATTGCTGTATTACATCTGTGGTGACTTAATAAAGATGTCTAAATTTCGGCATCCTGACTCCACTTACACAACAACATTATTTTGGCCCAAATGCACAATTATTTAGTTCTTGTTGCAGTACACACATTTCTTCCGGTCCAGTTCCCCAACATCTGAGCCCAAGCTGCTGGGAGTTTTATCCTGCATGGTCAACTTGGCCGAGCTGCGTTTTTTACGGCATTTGGCAGATGCTTTTACCCAGAGCAACTTTCATCTCCTTTCAATAACTTGGGGATAAGGGTCTTCCTCAGGGACTCAGTGATGGTAGTGCTGGAGGTAGGATTCGGCCTGTGACCTTTTAGTCCAGAGGCGGGTATCCCAACCACTAGGCCAACAACCCAAATATGAACACTCATGGGATTTGAACCCACGTCACGAATATCACTCTTTAGTCACTGAGTTATACTGAAGCAAAATTTGAGTGGTTGGCCATCACTAGGGCTAGGCAATTAATCTGAATTGAAACCAACATTCACCACCTCTAATCTTTATTCCTAAATGAAAATGGGGTAAAGGACCTCTCTAAACTTGTGACTCCTGCTGCTCTGTCCCAAATTCAGAATTCACTAGCCAAAGCTGAAGGCAACAACAGTGCAGGCTGAATAGACGAAACCAAAACACACTTACTTAGTTGCAAAATACAAAGGCGCTTTTTTTTGGTGACATGAACGTTTCCTGCTCCCTCTGTCCACTCTGAGTACTGTTGCTGACTGACATACTAAAACGTTGAGCTGTATCACAGTGCCGTTTCTCTTTCTTTTCTTCCTTTCTCACCCCATCCTGTCCCCCACTCTCCTCCCTTGTTCCTGCAGATGGTCCGTACGGGATCTTCGCAGGCCGTGATGCCTCGCGGGGTTTGGCTATGTTCTGCCTGGATAAAGACGCACTACGGGACGAGTACGACGACCTGTCTGACCTCAACGCTGTGCAGATGGAGAGCGTCAGGGAGTGGGAGATGCAGTTTAAGGGTGAGGACATCAATGCCGTCAATGCTGAATTAATGATCATTTTAAAAAGAAGGGGAGAAGAAAGGGAAGAATGATAGAGGAGTCAGGAACTGGCTGTCCACGAGAAATGTGGCCAAAATAGGGAATTAGATTTTTTTGCAGGGTCTGAAAAAAGGAATCAGACCGTTGTCAAACAGGTAAAGAGGTTAAAGAAACAAAGTTTAGAAAGAGATAATGGAGAGGATAAAGTGATTCACAACAATTATCTATTGTCTCTTTCTTTTCATAACAGAAAAATATGACTACGTGGGTCGCCTGCTGAAGCCAGGGGACGAGCCGTCCGAGTACACGGACGAGGAGGACATTAAGGACCACGCCAAACACGACTGACGGCTCCACCAAAAAGCTCAACACTCGGACCGCTAACCATCCAGCCATCCCTGCTACTCGTAGCCCAAAACTTAACCCCCCACCCCCACCCCACCGGCGCACCCCTCTCACCCCACAACCCTGCCCCAACACAAAAAACCCATCACCACCACTTCCCCTTCATTGCTGGGAGGGAGCTTGTTAGGGCAACCCAAAAAAAGGCTGAAAAAGAAACTTTTGGCTCTACATGAAAAAGGCGACGTCCTGCCTCTGCTGCCTCTCTCTGGGGGCATAAGTGCAGTCCGTTTGGCCCCGCACCCGCAGTTTTGTGGGAATTAATCCATATCACAGGTTATCGCTTCTGCTTTACCTCCTTTCTTCTTTTATTTTAGCCATAGCAACTTCAGTCCTGGCCCCTGGATTCAGCAGACGTTGAGCCGACATTTTTAGGGTTAAATGTTAAGCGGTTGAGACATGCACCCCCAATTTAGTGCATTAGTGTACGGTTTGGGACATAGACCAGGACTGGAATTGAGAACACTGCTGCTCTAGACTATATTTCCATTCGAAATTCTTCCGTCCCAACCTCATACTCACTTCACTTCTGAATATTTACATTTCTTTCCACCCCATATGTTAAGCCTTGGCCCTACTCTCTCGTTCCCTATGCCCTATAAGCCTTTGTTTCCCCTTTGTACAGTGCGGTGGAGCAACCCTCGGGAGCTTTTAATAAATGCTATACATGTTGATGGACTAAGAATGTGAAAAGATTTGAAATAAAAAAACTAAATACTGAAATCTACAACATACACACACACACACACACATGCAGACACTTTTTACTTTCGGGACATTGAAGAATGAACGAATCTGGCACTCCGAAGAGAATCGGACATGGAGATGAGGGGGTGATAAATAATGTTTTTGCACGCTTACACTCAACAGACATGTCAACATCATCTAAAAGGCTGTATTTTATTTTCTTCATCTGTTCATCGTACGAAAAGCAAGGCACCAATCAAAACAGCAGTCAGACGGCAATCAAGTCCAATACGTAAAAAGCATTAGCATTATTTTTGTATATTGTGCACTTTTAGGATCACTTTTTTTCCCCAAGCCATTGTACACACACAAGTGGGGTCAGTTAGGAACATGAAGGGGCCTTTAGGGGCAATTTTGCATGTCCTAGAGATCTGAAAATAAAACAGGTGGAGTTCTGTTTTTAAGTATTATTTCTGTGTAACCTGCACTTCTACTGTCACTATTTTTTGCCATGCCATTGTACGTTTGAGTGGAGCAGAGTGGGATTTAAGGACAATCTAATTTAGACTTCCTAGGCCAGAGATTGCTCTGTGTATTACTAAACAAACTAAATAAAACCTGCTTTTCGGAATAGATGAAAAATGTACATTGTCAGTTTTTAATCCTTCCCCCCGCCCTCTGTACGGCAAATCAGTCTCGAGTAGAAATTGTGCCTTAATTGCGTTCTTTTATATGTCACAAACACAAGAAAAGCAGATTGAGAAAAGACCGGAAGCGGATTGGAAAATGAGGGCGGGGAATATGTTGAGATGGCTGGATAAAAACTGGAGTAAACATATTAAAAAGACATTAGATAAACCAAACTGGTTCCCTTTTCATCCTGCATCGTCCCGTCAGGGGTGCAGCATCGCGTCCCAAAAAATAACCCCTCCACATACACAACAGCCCAACCTCACTCCATCCACTGGGGTGAGGAAACAACTGTTCCAAACCCAAAAGAACGCTCGCCGCCTCTGCAGCCTTGTACATAGATGTTATGAAGTATTCAGTGTTACTGCCATGATTATGTAGTTAACGAACTCTGTGTACTACGGTGTTGTATTGGCCATATGTCTATTTCATCCTCCCTTCATTCTCTCTGTTTTTCTCTGCTGAAGTCCATTTTAAGTGTGCAAGACTTCTCAAAGCGAAAAATCTATTTTTTGGGATGTGGCTGGGGCTGTGAATGTTCAAATAAAACTTTTGTTTGTCTGTTTTTTTTTCTTATTTTTCTTTATTTCCTCCTTGTTCTCGGAGACCGGTTGGGATTGGGCTTGGGGAGGGAGGGTTGTTTCTGTAAATATGTGTATCATTTTATTGAAGCATGTGCAGCATAACTATGAGCCGATGCTGTTTTTTTGTTTCTCCCACGTCACGTATTTAATTGTTGGGACTGTTTGCGCGCACGCCTGCGTGTGGACAGAGGAGGAGCGTTGATGCATAAACAAATAAACAGATTTGGATAATAAATTTAGGTGTCTTGTGTGTTTCTTGCCTTGTATTTTATGAATTCCAAACTACAAACCAGATTTTCCAAGCACTCTACCTACTAGAAATATGTTTATTGCTTACGATTATTAGGTCAACGATTTTATATGATAAATTATCTGGAAATGTTTTGAACAATGAAAAAAAAGGAATAATTGTTAAAAAAAAAAGTGATTTCAGCAGTACTACAATGAATAGCAGACAGCTGGTTGAAAAGTATCTGTTAACTGTCGTAAATGCACTGTAGTTATTGAGGTTGAGAGTAGTGTAACTACAGTTGTGCCAGTGCAAAAAATACTTACAAATCACTGCACAGTAGAGGTGTGAACATTCACTGGTCTCACGATTCGATTCAATTGATCATGTTTTCAATTCGATGCGATGTGATATCATGATGCATTCCATTAATATTTCTACATTACTTCACATTGCACGCAGATCACAGATCAGGCAGACATAGTTACTACCGGAATGTTCATTTTAACTAGCATTTTTATACCGCAGCCAGAAAATTCTGTCATTATATAATCAATTATGGTCTGCCACTGCTTTGATGCAGAATCATCCACATCTGCATCGTGATGCATCGTTTATGTGATTAATTTTAATGCCCCTACTGCACAGTGGTGATGGTGGCCTAGTGGTATATCCAGCACTATTCTACCTCCAGGGAGACTGTCCCTGTATTTAGGAAAAAAATGTAATTCCCTCTGTGTAAAAGATCATTCTATAAACGTAAAGCTTATTCTTCAAATTTTTATTCACATGTCGAAGCTTCAAGACGCGTATCGAGTAGGCAGGGCTATCTATGTTCGCTGAACCTCTGTGTCAGAGCTTGTATCGTCTTTTGCAGATGATGTAATGACGTTTGAAGCTTCATGTGGGAAGCCACACCCAAATGTCAGCGCAAGCTTTTAAAAGTGTGAGCCAAAGGGAAGTTTTCCCCAGTTTGGGAGCATTTTGATCATTGCCGTTTTCTGTCTTGATTAAAACATTGTTGCTGTTGGAAAGTCATGAAGCTAGAGGTGTAGAGCTGGGTTTTAAGCAGGTTGGAATGTTGATTTTATGTTGTGAGCAGGCTGCATTTACAGCTATTACACTGTCCTCCTGATTAACATACACATATATGTGTGCGCACACTGCCAGAGCTGGGTCTGAACACTACCATGCTGTTTTGTGGGATGTGTAGTCTTACAGTTTAGGTTTAGGTTATGTTTCATTCTGTAACATTCTACCAATTCCTTATTCTACAGCTTCTACAAGCTAGTCAGAGGCATTAGGTATTATAAGTGTTTTGGCAATAATGCAACAATGCGGTGAAAGAGGATGTACTTTTAATACTTACGTATTTTTTAAAACAAGTGCTTCAGTACTTTAACTTAAGTAAAAAATCTGACTGTACGACTTTCACTTGTATTGGAGTAACATTTGACTAGTGGTATCTGTACTTTCACTTAGGTAATGAAGTTAGCTACTTTGCCCACCTCTGGTTACATAGTATTAGAACATTAAGTGCGGTAAACATCACACTGGAGCTGCTTATTAGTGAGCGTTTCATGTCATGCATTTTTCAACCAATAGAAGTTCTCAGTGTTCATATGGAGCTTCATATGTCATCTCACTACCACTTTTTTGACATTTCATTATTTCCACAGTTTTTGTTGGAGAACAGTTTGTGACAAAATATTATCCCCTACCTCATTACTTTTCCACTTCTTCCTCGTTAGATGACGCCATCAAGTGTGCCATGTTTTCCCACATAGACTTTATTGGAGGTAAAGATAGCCACTGGGGATACATAGATCAGTGTAACTGGTCCTAAGCCTGGGTAAATGGAACAGGTTGCGTCCGGTGTAAAACCTCTAAATGCGGACAACGCACCAGTTGTTCTGCTGTGGCGACCCACAATGAGAGAAGCCCAAAGAAGGAGAAGACTTTAATGGGGGAACTCTTCATCTCATTCAACTTTTATCCCTCACTATTTACTTTATATTTACTTTTTATCGGTGAGGAAATGCCAAAACCGTTGCCACATTGTTCTTTTGGGGTGAAATATTATGTCAGACTGCTGACTCTTCCTCCGGTTTACCGTTTTCACGCCACACAGTCGGCACTCTTTCCACAGCTATTTTTTCAGCTAATTAATTTCACTCTCCGAACAACAATTCATACAAAGCTCCAAAATGCCACAACAATTCATATTTAAAACGTAAAAGACAGTTTTACACTTGTACATGTTTTCTTGTGGTCAGACCTGTTTTAAAAGCTGTAACGACAACTTTGCCGCGCCAATTTTTGTCCCACGAGCATCACGGGATTGAACCAGCCGTTTCCGGGTTAAACCGGATGTACAAAGCAGTTCGTGTATAAAGTTATACAAATTAAAATAAACTCTTACAGACTACCAAAATACAAGAAACGTAAAAAATGTAAACCACGAATGCATTTATATGTATATTGTTAATATTATACATACTAAAATTTTTACAAATCTATTTAGTGAATATTTAAAAACCTACTTAAACATGCCAAGATGTGAAATATGCACGTAGCAGTAAATGACCAATGCATAAAAATGTCCGTAATCGGTTTATTACATGATATACAGTATTATAAATATATATATATGTACATTTATATTTGTTATATATGATAAATATATGTACATTTTCAGAGTTAAATACTGTATAACATATTTTTTACTAAATCACAAGGCGATTCAGCGTAACTGGTCAATAAAATCTAAAATCTGTGAATAAATAGCATTGATTAAAATTCACTTAAGTGTATTTGGAATGAATTAATGGTATATTCTGGTTTGTTGTTGGTTGTGCAATGGAGCGTGAAACGACAGTGTTAAAACATAGATTGAGTCCTTGGTTTAAACCAAAGATGAATAAGTGTTTGTATATACTGATTAAAATGACCCCTAAGTGGAATGGGTGAACCCGCTTTTAAGAACTAAAATTAACAAACATTGAGCATAAATGAATAATGAATGGAGAGACTCTGATTTAATGGCGTTCTGGTTCCATCACGTGGTGAAAGTGAAGTTTTGCAGCATTGGAAACGTCAAATTGCGACAGTGGTGTTGGGTCGAGGCGGCGGCGAGACGTTTCTGCTCGAACAAATTTGGTTAAATATGCACTTTTAACAATCATTTTTGGAGTGAAATCTCCGAAATCCACCGAGGACCAAACTAGGATATCGTCCTTTTTGTGTGTTCTTTTCGGTGAGTAAATAAGTCAACACTCTCTCTGCTCGGCCAAAACCGTTACATCACAAAAAATAAACAAAAACTAAATCTTAATGTGCAAATACAGAGACTTTTACTAAGACATGTCTTTAACTGCAGCGGCGTTTTGACGATTTGACAGATTAAATCCCGGTTCCAAACAAACGTCCCAAAAACGGGAATTTGGGAATTTATTTGGATTTGTGGGAGACACAAAAACACAATTTAATCATGAATCATTTTAAACATGTTACTTAGAAGTCTTAGAAACGCCTTAAAGCAAATATTATCCTCATAATTTATTCATAATATATTAAATAAACATATGTTAAAAATGCATGAATGTTTTATTTGCAAACTAAAAATGCCTTTTTATATAATTTAAGTTTCAGTTACCCGTTATTTTAAATTTTGATTAATATGTATATCATTTACTATAAATTATGACTGATGAATGTATGATCTCACTCAAAATATTCTTAACACAACGTGTCAAACTATTACAATGTTTCTGACTAACACAACTACTGCATTGTTCATGTTTCGTAATGTCATTGTGTCCCCGGAAATGCTGTGAAACAAAAATGTCCTATATTTTTCATTAATATTCAGTGAGATATGTCAATTAAACCATGACAAAATTTACTTCATTTCCAAAAATGTAAGTATTTGAGCTAAAGAATCAAATTTGCAATAAGTGTAATAACAATAAGAATGTAAGAACATGACAAATTTGATGTTACTTGTTGGTTGTGGAATCAGAAACATCTTTACGTATTTATATCTATTAAGAATATTATGTATAGTTACAATACAGCATAACGTCCCCAAACCCTTACTGCAGTACATAACGTAAATGAGTGAAGTTATTATTTTTTTTCTTTCTTGGTCAGGATTTGTGGCCATGTCAGAGCAGCTGTCTCAGAGTGAGCTGGACTATCCCTTTAAACTGCTCGAGTACTTCAATGGCTTCCGAGTGTCCAAGGTTTGTCTCGTTCCTGCTGATATTACAAGTAGTCCAAAATGTAAGCAAGAAACTATTAGGGGTGTAAAGTACAAGTTTCATCACAAATCAGTATTATTAGATTGATGTATCACCACGCCCCTACAAACCACCTCTTCCTCAGGTGATCTTTTCGGCGTGCGAGCTGGGCGTGTTTGACCTGCTGCTGCGCTCCCAGAAGCCTGTGAGCGCAGGCGAGGTTGCCCGAAAGCTGGGCACCAGTGAGGATGGCATGGAGCGTCTTCTCGACGTGCTGGTGGGCATCGAGATCCTGGAGGTGGAGCTGGTGCAGGGCACAGGTGAAGGAACATGGGCGGGGCAAACAGGAAGCACGGGTTAATGTAGGCGGGGCTAACATGGGCACAGGTGTAATGTGGTGGGTCTCATAAAGGATGAAACTTGTGTAGTACATGACTGAATGATTGTAGGTGGAGTTACTATGGGAGGAGCTAACACAAGACAGTTGAGTTATGGGAGGGGCTTACAGAGCACAGGTGTGCCTGTGGGTGGAGCTAAACAGACAAGTACAGACGAGTTGAGGGTGGAGCTTATCTAGCACATGACTGAATGACTGTTGGTGGAGTTACTGTGGGAGGAGCTAACAGTTAATTATGGTTCACATAAATAAAAATGAATGTATAAAGTGTGAAATTAAAATAATATAGATTTCTGGCTAAAGAAGGGGTTTAATAGTCTGTAATTGATCATCTGATATTATTATATTATACTTAATTTCTAACTATATACATATATCAATTTTTATTTATTTGTGTGCAGCATACTACAATAGCACTGATGTTGCTAATCTGTATTTGGCCAAATCCAGCGCCAAATCTCTTCATGACATGATTATCTATCAATCACAGACCATCTACCCGCTCTGGCACAACATGGTGGACGCCGTCAGGTCTGTTGTCTCATAACTCATAGCTCTACAAAACTACTACAGTTGGAACAAACACTAATCAGTGTGAAAGATGTTGAAATATCAGGTTGTGGTTTGGAACTTGACAGGGAAGGAAAGAACCAGAATGAGAAAACCTTCGGCCTCTCAGCAGAAGACATCTTCTCCACCATATACAGGTGGGTTAACTGCATAGTTTCTGGAGCATTAGGGCCCTGCACCGGTTCTTGCTCCCAATTTGGTCATAAAATCAGCTTAAAACCAGCATTGAAAAATGTGGCACCTGTTTGGAATTGGAAACTTTCGGAAGGAAAGAGGGGAAGAAAGAGAGAGAACAAGGTAGGAATAGAGAGAGTGAGTAATAAAGAAATAATGACAGCAAAGAAAGAAGAGAGAGACTGCAAAAGAGAGAGGAATAGATGGAAAAAAAGATGGAGAAAGTCAGATTAAGGGGCAGGAAAGACAGAGAGAAAAGAGGGAGAGAAATAAAGAAGGAATGAGAGTGAGTTTAAGAGAGATGTGCTGACTGGTCTGTGTGAGATTGACAGGAAGAGAGGTCTTATGTGAGGGCTTGTTATTTTTGGACGGTGTGTGTGTGCGTAAGTGTGTGTGTTACTGCTTGTGGCTTTGTTCAGTGAGACAGAAAATTTGAGGCCATCGTCCTCTCTCCTGTTACTCACGCTTGTCACTTGGTGTTTGAGTGTGTTACTGTGTGTGTGCGTGTGAATCTCGCAACATAAACAGACAAGCCATTCTGATTAAACTTCTCAATGTGACCACCGTGATGTTTGGATGAGGGAGAGAGACATGACTTAACAGATGGTGTGTGTGTGTTGCAGGTCAGAAGAGGAGATGTTGAAGTTTATGGGGCTGATGAACTCCACCTGGGTGATCGACGGTCACCACGTGGTCACAGCTTTTGACCTGACACACTTCAGCTCCATTGTGGATGTGGGAGGTAGAAGAGAGCTTTTATCAGGGTTTTGTGAATTTGTTTGGACTTGATATTTTTGGGTTTGTGTTAATATTTTGATTCCAGGTGATATTTTTTGTTTCTGGTTTATTTATTTGCTCCAGGTTGATATTAGACTCAGATTAGTATATTTTGGGCCTGATTGATATTTTTGATTCTGGTTAATATTTTTGGTTCTGCTTGATGTTTTCAGGCTGTTCGGGAGCTCTGGCCCGTGAGTTGTCCCGGGGTTACCCGAATTCCACGGTCACAGTTCTGGACCTGCCCCCTGTGGTCCAAATGGCCCAAAAACACTTCCAGCAAAGTGACGACACAATCCAGTTCGTGGAAGGTCAGAACTCCTGGACCTCATTCCCCAACCGTTCTTAAAAAGAAATGTGTCCTTAAAACTAATTTACACAGACAATCCTGACATTCATTGACATATTCTTATCTTCACAGCTTTTTCCTTATATACTGTTTCAGTGTCTTCTCTTTCTTTTTAAGGAGATTTCTTTGAGGCTGATCTCCCTGTTGCTGATCTGTATGTTTTGGCAAGGATTCTTCACGACTGGAAAGAGGAAAAATGTATGACACTGTTAAAGAAAATCCACGCAGCCTGTCGTCCAGGTTAAAATTTATTCATTTCATCTTTTACCAGAAACAAAAATGTTTGTTGGATTTTCTTACCTCCTCCTCCTTCAACACGCAATGCTTCTCTCTCTCTGTCTGCAGGTGGAGGCGTGCTACTGGTGGAGGCGCTGCTGTTTGAGAACCGGCGTGGTCCCATCACGGCTCAGATCTTCTCGCTCAACATGCTAGTGCAGACTGAGGGCAGGGAGCTTCCTCCATCACGATACACACACATGCTGAACGCAGTGGGCTTCCATAGCGTGCAAGTCTGCAGGACAGGAAAATCCTATGATGCCATCCTGGCACTCAAATGATTGCGCACACACACAGTCCAACATCACAGCTTTAGAGACACTGTAATTATTGTATTTGGTGCTTCTCTCTCCGCAATGTAAAGTCTGGATCATATCTGAGTATTTTCTCCAAACATACAACTTATTTCACCTTCATCTTGTGCTCGATCATGTCAGCTTTAACCCAAATGCACATTCCTCATTCAGACTAATGCACAGTTATGTTGAGACAAATATCTGAATATTTGATATTATTACAGTACGTTTTTGGAGAAAATAAAATCTTTTTGTTTGAGACAATCAGCATGCATTTGGTACATGCTTTGGTACATGTAATATTTATTAAATATATAAATTTGTTGCACCTTCACACTAGCTCAAATTCTGTGTTATTTTTCCCTTGAATGACAATAAAATGCAGTTGTTATTATTATTATAAAACTTTTAATCCTCAGCTCACCTTTAAAACCTTGGTATTTTAACCCTTTCTGTGTTTTTGTTGATCTAGTAAAAAAGTTTTTGTTGTTTTAATAAATTGACTGGCAAAGAAATAACAGTTGGTAGTCGCTTTATATTCTTTTATTCAATTTTTGATTGTATGTATGTGTAATATATATATATATAGATAGATAGATAGATAGATAGATAGATAGATAGATAGATAGATAGATAGATATAGATATATACACACACGTTTTAAAATCACATTTGGACATATTGTATATACTGCAAAAACGTTAATGTGCATTTTTACATCTAATAATGTTCTTATGATGAGCAAATCAAGTATCATTTATATTAATAAATGGAATTGGCGTTACACGGGACATTTCTGCCCCCTAACGGCAGATTTAGTATTTGCAGACAGCAAATAGAACACGTCTGCCCTCTAGTGGCGTATTTATTTACTGCCGGCGGCTTCTATAACCCGTCTGCCATCTAACTGCGGATTTGTGTACTGCAGAAACCTCTCAGAACACGTCTGCCCTATAGTGGCAGGTTTGTGTACTTCAGGCAGTCTCCACAACACGTCTTGCCCTCTAGTGGCTCATTTATGTACTGAAGTCAGCTCCCAACAGCACTCCTGCCCCCTGAAGGCCACTTTTCGAAACACACACGGCAACCGAGCACATCATATACGTAACTAGCCCCGTGTTTGTGTGCAGAGAGCGGGGCGGGGAGGCGACAATCTGCTGCCCAACTCAAACTGTGCGCAGCTCTACCACCATTGGTTACAACCACGCAGAAACGCCAGGGCAGGAACGGCCAGGGAGAGTCCAGTCCGCGTAGGTACAACAACATTTTTACATCGTAAATGCTTCATAAAAATATACATACATATCCACGTCGTCCTCCCCATGCGTGCAGTGTTTTTCCTCTAGCATTTCCGCGAGCTTTTTTTCTAGAATTGCAGATGGTCCGCTGGAAATGTAGTACGTCATTAAAATGGCGCCAAAAGATTAAGTTATCGGCCAGTAAAAGCTAAATTCTGAACGCGTTCGGCTTTCGAGATATGAGCTTTTGTCATGGTAAAAACGGAGCGGTGGTGTTTGTATTTTTTTTGGAATGTTTTATGAAGCGCCGTCGCGATCGCGTCCCGGTTTGTGCCAACTCAGAAAAAGCGACATCCAAGCCTCTTTCAGTGCCTCCGTCATCGGCCTAACCGTCCCAAAAACTTTGGCAAATAACACAATAATAATCGATTTTGACGTTAGTTACCCTTCTTCTCTGTGCGTGTGTCATCGTCCAAACTCGCCAACTTCACCCGTTTGTTTTCAGAATCAGAACTGTAAAAATAAGTACGTTCTCACTCATAAGATATTTTGTTCAGTTGGTTGGTTTTGGATACTATTAAACACCCCCCCCTCAATATGCAAGATTATAATATAAATCATAGAACGAGAGGGACCGATCTTAACAGTATAAACAAAATATAGATACAGATCTGTTATAATATAGAAGTGGGTATTTAACACCACATTTACCGTTCTTTAATTTTTATTTTAATGCGCTACTTTTACTTTTATCAACATAAACCCCCATTTTCTCCTCTTTATTTCTATACTCTCCCCTAACCCCTTCCCGCATCTTTACCAACATAAGTTGCACGTTCAAACTCGTTATATGATTGTTTCCCTTGCGATCGACTGTCAGTGTTTGTAATTTTTTTTTTAAAAATCAGATTTTTGTTTAAAAAGTGGCGTCATTATATTTAGTTACTTAAAAATTTTTGGGCCGGCGTCGCTCCGGGCAGCTGTGCCATGTCAGGGGGGCGTGGCTTCTACCACTGTTTTAGCTTGTTTTTAGCATGAAGCTTTTAGCACCCACGACTTAATTTATGGGTTGTTTGCGCTTGTGGTTAAGTTTTTAGATATTTTTCGGAAACCTTATAGTAACCTAAACCGCGCGCGAAGATAAAATTCGAGTTTAAGCAGTAAATATGAATAATCAGAATATTACTGAGGTCGGTTTGTTGTTTTTTTAGCACAGCGGCGTGACGCGTTACAGGTGACGTCACTCGTTTTCTTTGACCAATCGATGACTCGATGAGCGGTCACGTGTCCTGTCAAACGGTTTCCCGGGAACTCCGCCTTGTCTGGTTATATCTCTTTATTTTAACTTTACCAACTTAGTAACTAGTCCGAAATTAACATGTAGGTGACGTTTTAGCTGGTCTTTTGTGAGGTTTATACGCAGGGTGTGACTGAATAAAAGCGTTAAGATTGAATAATAACAATGTAATTTTTTGTCTCATCAGATGTCGTGGTAAAGGTGACTCTTGGGTCATAGTTATAGGTTTACATGTGTATTTACAGTCAGACAGACACTCTTGCCTCAGTACTGCTTGGCACTCCTCCGAAAAACTCCTCCTCACTTATTAACATAGACCTTAACATCAAGGTTTTACTGGTGCTCTTCCCTTCCAAAGCTTCCCAAGAGTCAATTCCAGACTGATTTCCTCAAGAAGAATACACAAAGCAAAGAGGTCTCATAAAACAAACAGTATTTTATTAGTAGTATGAATGGCAAGATGATAAATCATGTGTAATTACTGTTTATATCACATACAATGTGTAAACACCATGCCACTGTCGACACTGAACTTAAACCTTTAGTTTTAATCTGCATTATGTTCATGTGGATCAGTCTTCTGTTTTAATTTCATTTGAGTATTAATATTTAACGGCTTTATTTGATTAATTCTCTTAAAGAGCTGCTACCTGGTTAATGGAGTTGATTCTAAAATCTTGGGCGACAGTTTTCACTGCTGACTTACCTTAAATTGAGGAATTGACACTTTTTGGAATTTCACTGCCAACTCTAGATTCTATGGGTTTTTAATGCTCTACTAAACAATAGCTACACAATCAAGACAGAGAATCCTTCAAAAGGTCTTTATGAACATGAAGGTGTAGATATGGCATTTGAAGACAGTATGGGACTGATGAATGGGAAACGTTTCTTTTCACCATTTAGGTTCCAAAACAGAAGAACCTTAAAGGCTTTAATAAGGTGATGGACCAGTTTTTGGCTCTGTGGTCATGTATTGAGGTTTTAAATCTAACTTAAGATTTTTGATTGTTGTGCACAGGTTGGTGTTGGGAGACTGCAGGCACTAACCATGAAACGAAACCGGGCACCCAGCACCAGTGAAGAGTCTGATAATGGAAGTAAGAACTTTTTCATTTCACTCTCCTTTCACACTCACACTGAGACAGCAAACAAGATGAACGGGCCTGAAGTCCTTTAGGGTCACATTTCCCAGCTCCAGGTCTGGAAACTCACAACAGTGACGTGATTCCAAACTAGAACTGAAGCAACAACAGTTAGAACATTGAGCAAGTCTGCGAAAACTCTATGTGATGAATACAAAGTGGACAGTGCTGGACTCCATGTAGCTAAAATCTGAGTTTCAGGTCAGGCGTGTCATATTTCAGACTTGGAAGGCATAGTGTTACACAAAATAATCACACAGTTCTGTTGTTGATGAAGGGTTGCACAATATTTGACTTATGAGGCTGATATCAATATTCTGCTAGTTTGTGTGCTTTGCAATGCATTTCCTTAAAAATGTTGATCTATTACGTAGTCATACTAAAGCCACAGTTTGTCAAGATGTTGCATTTTCAGTAAGTAGGGTTGCCGCATTTGTACCGAAATGATGGTTCTACGCCAAAAATTGCTATAATTGGACAAACTGATAATGTGTTCAGCGCTGAGATTCATAGTTGAGTTTCTCTCATTGTCATGGCAAATATGACATTTGTGTCCAGCCCTAGATTGATTAACGTTGCTCCATTGCAGTTATTCAGAAGGTAATTTCTGCCCGCTGCTTGTTTTGTGGTGATGGTGTTGGGATTACCGTGGGAGTCTGAACAGCAGGTGTTTCATATGCAGACAGCTGTCCTGACACATAGCTTCCAACCTTGTGTGAACCACCTCACACCCTTCAAACACGTCCAAACCCCTGATTTTCCACAAGGCCAAAATTTTAAAGTGTTATTTTCTTTCTCCAATTAAACTCTTAACATTGAATTTAATTAAAGTGTAAGTAGACATCATTTGGAAAAAAGGTATCTAACTTCCGATTTGTTTATTCTAGTCCTACTTTCTCAGATCCACAATTTCTCAGAAATGGCTCTAAAACTTAACTAGATCTCTGAGAGCAGAAAATCGAAACTTGTAGAAGTTGCATTAAACTGCATTTAACCCGTTGTTTAGGTAACTGCACGTCATGGTCTCAGATGTCCAACTCCCAAAGAAGACGAGATGGGAAAAGACCCTCAGAGGTACAATCTCACCTTACACTTACCTTGAGGTCATTGGTTAGTGATTTTGTCATAGGGTGTTTTCACATATAGTCCTCTTTAAAGGAACCGAACTCAGTCCTCTAGAAGTGGTCCAAAAAGTGGACCAACAGAAAGGGAGCTCAGTTCTTTTTATGTTCACACTGTGAGTTTATTTGAAAGGGGACTCAGTTCTCTTTCTGGTACACTTCAGCTCACATAGGGTCTCAGGCCTTTTTCTGTTCATGCTTCATTCTTATGGAGCTTTCAGACCTTTACTGCTTTGCATTCTGGGTAGTTTTCACTTCGAACAGAAACTGTCAAAGCGAAGCAGGAGTGCTTTGCGCTCATAAGGCGTGAGTTAAACGAACCGCGCCGCGGACTTAAAGCGAACAGGACTGAGACCACCTCCCGATGTGGTCTCAGTTCGGTTTGTTTCAGAGGGGTCTGAGTTTGTTTGGCGTGTTCACATATACGTAAAAAATGCTGACTAATCGATCTGAGTTCGCTTCGAGGGCTGAAACGGACCAAGTGTGAAAACACCCATAGTTAAGTGACATTCCAGTAAAGAGTTTGGTGATTTTAAGACAGTTAAGGGATGTTTAGTTATGGTTTCATAATACTGACACTGTTAAGTAACATTTGAAAGGGGTTTTATCACAGTTAAGTGATGTTAGTTAAAGTTTAGTGATTTTAACAGTAAAGGGATATTAGGTTCCTTCATTAGTTTTTCAACATCACCTTCATCCCTCTCCAGGTGTTTAGGACTGATCTTATCACTGCCATGAAGCTTCATGACTCGTACCAGCTGAATCCGGAGGACTACTACGTGCTTTCTGACTCGTGGAGGCAGGAGTGGGAAAAGGGAGTCCAGGTTCCCGTTAGCCCCAACTCCATTCCCAAACCCATAGTTCGGTAAGAAACACAAAATATATAGTTAGTATGGTGAAATTTGATATTTATATATTATAATATTACAATATTATATTTTTGTGTGTGTACGTATATATGTACAAAAGTTTTAGGCAGGTGTGAAAAAATGCTGTAAACAAAGAATGCTTTCAAAAATGGAAGTGTTAATCATTTATTTTCATCAATCAACAAAATGCAGTGAATGAAGAAAAGAGAAATCTAAATCAAATCAATATTTGGTGTGACCACCCTTTGCCTTCAAACCAGCATCAATTCTTCTAGGTACATTTGCACACAGTTTTTGAAGGAACTCGGCTGGTAGGTTGTTCCAAACGTCTTGGCGAACTAACCCCAGATCTTCTGTGGATGTAGGCTTCCTCACATCCTTCTGTCTCTTCATGTAATCCCAGACATACTCGATGATGTTGAGATCAGGGCTCTGTGGGGGACATACCATCACTTCCAGGACTTCTTGTTCTTCTTTACGCTGAAGATAGTTCTTAATGACTTTGGCTGTATGTTTGGGGTCGTTGTCCTGCTGCAGAATAAATTTGTGGCCAATCATACGCCTCGCTGATGGTATTGCATGATGGATAAGTATCTGCCTGTATTTCTCAGCCTGAGAACACCATTAATCCTGACCAAATCTCCAACTCCATTTGCAGAAATGCAGCCCCAAATGTTCAAGGAACCTCCACCATGCGTCACTGTTGCCTGCCGACACTCATTATTGTACCGCTCTCCAGCCCTTCGACGAACAAACTGCCTTCTGCTACGGCCAAATATTTCAAATTTTGACTCATCAGTCCAGAGCACCATTTCTAGTCTTCATTGGGCCTCATTCACCCATATTTAAAGTTTCTTAAGTCTCTAAAAATTTTCTTAATTAAAATTTACAATATACAATATATAGTATTTACAATATACAGTATAAACAAAAACCCCAAATAAAATAATTGTTTATTAATAGTAAAATGTTGAAGTAATCGTCATTGATTTGAGGTGATATCGCGGAGCCCTACACACCAGTATGTTTTTAAAGGTCACTGTGTAAACTCACACTCACATTATCAAATTATAAAAAGAATTTAAAAATAATGGAAATGTGTCTCTGCAGCGCTGTGGCCCCAAAGTCGTCCGCCCCACTGTTCACACGGCCTAAGAAGCTGATTCGTTCGTGGGGAGCCGAGGCCTCAGGGCTGGGTTACGTGGGAATCGGGACGCTTTCGGAGGGGACGTGCCGCTACGACCTGAACGAGGAGGACGTCTACTGGCTGGAGGAGGTCAACAAGGAGTTCACGCAGATGGGTGAGTTGGGTTCTACAAAAACGGTCTGTTAGTTAAGGCTGGGTTTCAAATTGAAAATGAATTGAAGTGAATTATAAATTTTTCCCATTATGATTATTTAAATTAACTATTTCATTATGTTTGTTGGTTAACTTAAAATAAATAAAATCTTAATTCTAAAGACAAAAACAATAAATAAGGTAAAAAGTTGTATTAATTGTGATGTTGATTTGAGGAGGTACAACCCAACTCTAATATTTGTGCTTTTTATTTCTCTTTTATTAAGCATTTTTATTAAAGTGTAACACTGAAACGTGTGTGTGTGATGTCCCCAGGTATGCCACAGCTGGACGAGAACACTATGGAAAAGGTGATGGAGGAGTTTGAGCGGCGTTGCTACGACAACATGAGCCACGCCATGGAAACGGAGGAAGGGCTCGGGATCGAGTACGACGAGGATGTGGTGTGTGACGTCTGTCAGTCGCCCGACGGTGAGGACGGCAACGAGATGGTGTTCTGCGACAAGTGCAACATTTGTGTGCATCAGGTGTGTGTGTGTGTTTGTGTATTCTTGTAGAATTATTTGGTGATATTTAGCAGTGTCTTCACTGAGGCATACTCCATCCTGTTCGAATCGGTGTTTACCAGTACTGTGTGGTAAAAGGGATTTTAATGACGTTCCTTACAACTTATCCTGTCCAAATAGACCAGTATTTATGGTTTGTTGGTATGTGGTTGGATAAAAGTGTTTGTCCTGCAGGCGTGTTACGGCATCCTGAAGGTTCCAGAAGGCAGCTGGTTGTGTCGGACGTGTGCGCTGGGCATCTCCCCTAAGTGCCAGCTGTGCCCGAAGAAGGGTGGCGCCATGAAACCCACTCGGAGTGGCAGCAAGTGGGTCCACGTCAGTTGTGCTCTCTGGATACCAGAGGTAGCCAAACCCTCCTACCCCCTGCCGTTCCCCTCAGCCAGCCATACCCACTTTCATACCTCCAGCCTTACACCCTGCCTTCCAGCTTTACCCCAACCGTAATCCCAGCCTTACCCCAGCCTTAATCTCATCTTTACCCCAACCTTAATCCCAGCCTTACCCTAACCTTAATCCCAGCCTTACCCCAAACTTAATCCCAGCTTTACCCCAACCACACCCCCAACATTACCTTCTCAGTCTTACCGATTTGCAGTAAATATTACAGTGATTACAGAAGTATTTTCAGAGCTACAGCAGATCTCCCTCCTCCTTGCCAGGTGAGCATAGGTAACCCGGAGAAGATGGAGCCCATCACCAGTGTGTCTCAGATCCCCAACAACAGGTGGGCTCTCATCTGCTGCCTGTGTAAGGAGAAGACGGGAGCCTGCATACAGGTAACTAGGGCTGAACAATTGATTAAAACTATCAATTTATCTGCTTACTTATTATTTTACTGTTTTAAATTTTGTGTGTTTCGCCCCTCAGTGCTCGGCTAAGAGTTGCCGCGTGGCGTTCCACGTGACCTGCGGTTTGCAGTTCAACCTGAAGATGAACACCATCCTAACGGAGGACGACGAGGTGAAGTTTAAATCCTTTTGCCCCACCCACTCAGGGCTGGACTGGCCGGACGGTGACGAGGGCGGAGGAGGAGCTGGGGCAAGGGGCGGCGCAACGACAACTACGAGGGGTGGGGCGGCAACATTGACGACAACTAGGGACGGGGATCAGAGTGACGGGGCACGGCTCAGCCAACGCAAGCTGCGCCTACAGCAGCTGGAGGACGAGTTTTACCGCTATGCCTCCCCTGACGAGGTAGCCAATCAGATGCGGCTGTCGGCAGAGACGGTGGATTTCCTGTTCCAGTACTGGAAGCTGAAGCGCAAAGCTAACTTTAACCAGCCGCTCGTCACGCCCAAACGTGAGGAGGAGGAGAGTCTGGCGCGACGTGAGCAGGAAGTGCTTCTGCGCAGGCTCCGCCTCTTTACACACCTGCGCCAAGACCTGGAGAGGGTGGGTATTTTACACGGTGGGGAGTAGCTGCCTAAAAAGTATTATTATACTGTGTTTATTCCAATTTTTGGAATTTGGGAAATTGGAAAACTTTTTTGTTTATGGATTTTGGGCTTAGAGTTTAGGTTTTAATTTAAGGAAAGGAATGAACTGATGATGCACTGATTCAGCTATTTTACATTTTTTCCAAATTGTGCCTAATTGTCATTAGGGCAGAATGTGAATGTGCAGGTGTTGGAGGTGGAGGTGAAGGTTTAGAGGTAGGAAACATGGTTTATGAAGCACAGAGAGGTGTGAGTCCAGCGCTACCACCACTGAGCTCCACAGCGTGATCCTTAACCTCCATAATTAAGAAATAAGGTCAGGAGTTGTGGATAGGAGCGTCGGGTAAATGCTGTAAACCGAGGACTTCAGTACATTTCTGTTTTGAACTTTTAAAGCTTGGAAATGACTTTAAATTGCTTTAAATTTTGTTTGCAGGTGCGTAATCTGACTTACATGGTAACCCGGCGGGAGAAAATCAAGCGCTCGGTGTGTCGAGTTCAGGAGCAGATATTTCACCACCACGTCCGGCTGCTGGAGCAGGGCAGGCTCTCGGGTGAGTGAGGGTGTGAGAAGAGAGTGTGTGTGTGTGTGTGTGTGTGCGTGCTGTGCGCGCTAGCTTCTTTTCTTTTGTCCTTATCTTTTCCAGGCGTTTCGTCAACCAGGCGACTAGAGGAAGCTCTCTTCTACTTCCGGGCCACACCCTCAAGTTCCACCTCCTCCCTTCAGCCACTCAGAGGTCACACACAGAATGGCGCCGCCCACGTTTCCCCAAAAAGGAGCTTCCAGCGTCACGGGGCACTCAAGCGCTCTCACCACGGTGACGGCCAACACCTGGACCATGCCAATAGCGAAGTGACGGCATGCAGAGGTCAGCACTGTGATGGCGTAAGGACAGCGGAGCCACACCCCCCGGAAGAGGAGGAGAAGTTGCGACGACGGAGGAAGAAGAGGAAAAGGAGGTGGGTTTGGGAACAAAAGTTAGCATCGAAAGTGGTGGTAGAGGCAGAAGGGGCGTCACCGATCGACAACGTCCCTAAAAATTCGGATGCTGTAGTGCATTCTGGGTACAACGGTTCCCTGAGGAGGACCAATCCCGGGCAGCAGGGGGCATCGCCAGGAAACAACAAAACCTGGGGCAACTTCCGCATCCCTAAACGGACAGCAGGAATGGGGCGGGATGAAGCAGAGGGGCGGGACTTTACTTCTTCGGGTCCTGTCACATCTCTAGATGCTAGCCCCGCCCCTAAGCCCACACCACCAATCAGAACTCGACTGAGGACGGGTGCCGAGCCCCGCCCCCTGGCCACGGAGCAGAAGAAGCGATGCCATGCCCAGCGGCTACGTAACCACCACCCCATAGCGCAGCGCTATGGCTCCGAGGTGCTGCGCTGCGGGGTGCTAGCCTCCTGAACACTTACGACAGATTAATCCAAAAATGAAATAAAACGAGGAGCACGAATGACACATCTCTATCATTCGTCTTGTTCCTGAGTTATTTAACACCTTAATGGTCACCTCATCAAAACATTGCATGGCGTCGAGGTTACACAAAAAAATAAAAGCAGCACTTAGCGGAGCCTCGCGTTATGATATGTTATTTATTTTCTCATAAAACTGCGTGAAATGGCTCGTCAGATGTTCACTTTCAAACTACATTTACCCACGACAACTAAATTTATTTCCTGCTCGAAAATTTATTTCAGAAGTTACTGACAAAACTAATTTTAGAATTGACCCAAAAATTTAATTAAAAATATACTAATGAAAATAATTCTTTCCACAAAAGTTTAAAATTTAAAGAACAAAAACCAATTTCAGCATTTACTTCAAAACATTAATTCAGAATTGGCCCACAAATATGTATTTAACAATTTATGCATGAAAATAATTTAGGAATTCTTAAAAGCAAACTGAAACATTTGCAAAACAAATACTAATTAACAACGAATTTAGCCACGAAAACCAAATTCAGAATTTCCCTGTGAAAATTTATTTCATAAAACATATTTGAGAATTTAATTAATATTGGGGGATATTTTATAGAGCAGGAGGAGGATTACTTAAGTTACCCAGATAAACTTAATAAGCTAAGAGGACGAGTTGGACGGTTTAGTTCAGTTTGGAGATTTTTAAATAAAACACTTGTAACTTAATTCACCTTTGGCGAGGTTTAATCTCAGATTTATTGTAAAGTAAACAAATGTTTCAGTTAAAGGGAGACCTTCATGTGGAAAACACCAAAACGTGAAAATTTACATTTAATGTGTTTTTTTGGTGAAGTTTCCCTTTAAGTTAGAATCCAGATGTGATTATTGTTTGACACTCCAAGACGAGCTTGCAGTTTGGAAAAATTAAAGTTAAAGAAAGTTAAAATCTTACATATCCTCAACATCTTTAAAGGCCTTCTCCTTGAAAGAATTTTCCAAGCTGTAACATCTTCGAGTGTCAAACAATCACATCTGGATTCCAACTAACGGAAACGCCACTGAAAAATAAACCAGATTGAATTTAAATGTCCATGTTTTGGCAGTTTCCACATGAAGCCCTCTCTTTAACTGAAACATGTTTACTGTACAGTGAAGCCAAGATATATTATGTGTATACACACACACACACACACACTTTCATCTTTCGTTTAAAGACGGACCTAATTGCACTAACAACAAACTTAAAAGAAATTATTATTGAATCTGTGCATCATTCGTTCATTTTCCAAATTTAAACCAAAACTCAATTTTTAAAAAATATTTGTTTCCAAAAACAAGCAACGAATCAATATTTAGAGAAAATCCCTGAAAAACGTGCATGTCCATTTTGGTTAAAACAACTGACACGTGAGCGTTACATTTTTTATTAAATATAAAATTGGACCATGACTCGTTAGTCCTCGTTTTGGAGACGAATACTAAAAACACTTTATTTCTGGGTTTTGGTTGTTTGTTAATTTAAAACGGAATGAGCAACTGACGGATTATATTTGTATGGCAAAAAAGACTGAATTTTCTGGGAATAAAAGTTCACGTTGTGCTTAAAACGACTTAAGCTTCCCTGCTTGTCCAAGTTGCCTACGGTCAGTAAAAAAGTAGAGCGTTTGCACTCCTTTTATTTTTTTCTTTAAGTATATATAAATAGATATATTTTCTACGTTGTTTAGGCTAAACTGCAAGGGGATTTGGGCGAGGCGAGGCTCGACCTGACTTGGAGTAACGTTGCACTAGTTTAGAGCGAATCAATGGGACGCAGCTTTGTGGATGTTCCGTAAAAATTATTTTCACCTAAAAACGTGAGACCTTTTATATGATGAAGTGCTGCTGTATTTTTTTTTTGTTATGCATCTATTTTGTGAATAAACTCCTTTGAGAATTAAACCGATGGATTCTCGTTGTTAATGCCACTTTCTTTTTCTGAGTTCGTCCACCAGAGGGCGCTGCAGGACTAAAAGGAAAAGCTTTATTTTTGTTTATTTGATAAATTATTTATTTTAAAAATGGAATGAACAAAATTTAATTTGTAAGGTTCACGTATCAATATTAAGATGTGATACACAATTAGAACTTACAAATGTGCAAAAAGTTCCGTTCGAGTTTGACTGGTTTTCGTTTTGAAAAGTAAAAGTATTTTTAATTGTACTTTTTAGGAATTATACCATTAACATGAAAAAAACCCACAGTAAACGCAAGCAGTTTTGCCAATATTTTGCTTCAGCAGGATTTGGGTTTTGCTAAGTTTCTGACTTTAATGGGAAGCCGTTGACTCGTTCTGCAAATTTTTGTTGGTTTATGTCTGTGAAATATCCAGTTTTGGGACAAACCTTCCCCAAAAAGTCTTCACTTGTCGTCAAACTGGCAACCAAAAAAAACATCTGCGCCAAATCGTTTTGGGTCCTTGTTTAAAAAAAACACAATTCTGGATGACAAAAATGGTACAAATGCGTTCACACAGGCTGGATGTTTTGTACTGTTCTGTTGCCAACAATTTAAACAATGTTCAAGTTCAAAAACAGCCAAGTCGCACCATTTCTGTTCCCTAAAGTTCCTTTCGGTATGGACCGACGTCGCATCCCTCAGTTTACTCATTTACTTTTCAAAAAGGTGAGTTCTTGCCATCCCCTTACGTATTTTCCATCGACGGCGTGTCGTGTATTGTGACGATGGTGGAGCCGCTGGTCGTGCTGAATCGCTCAACTCCTGGATTTAACTCCAAGCTTCCGGCTGCCACGCGAGGCAAATGGAATCCGTTCTCCAGCGATGACGACGTGGAGGCCGGCGCCAGGACGAAGCTGCCGAGGCCCGAGTTGGCGCGAGCGTTTGCCACATTAGCAGTGTTGGCGTTCGTGGACAAAGTGTGTTTCCTCGGCTTGCTGGAGCCGCCGTTGAGCATCCGCGCTGCGTGGGTTCTCCTGAAAGACAAAAACGCAAACAAAAATCAGAGTTAAAAAGTTAAAAAAAAAAACTGATGTGGAACTGGAGTTAGAGTTCCTGAAAAATGCAAAAGCAAACAAACTCTGAGATTTACAGCCAAACATTTGTTTCTGGATAAAGTATAGAATGAGCAATGTGAGTTCTGGAAAGCATAAATATTAACAAACTTTTATAGAAAAAATATTTGTGGTACAATGTACAAGAAGCAAAAGTATGTTCTAAAAATATGTTCTTCATAAAACGCAGAATATGAGCCCTGGAAAACATAAATATGAACAAAGCTCTTGAATGTTTCAGCCAAAAAATAGTTCTGGATAAAATACCGAAGACAAAATGTCCTGAAAAACGCAAATGTGAACAAACCCTTGAATTTTACAGACAAAAATATTCTGGATAAAATATCGAACATGAGATATGCTGAAAGACACAAAAAATGCTGAACTTTACAGCTTATGATAATGATTATTATGATAAATGTGGAGTACGATCTGTGTATCGTTTATTTTTTAAACCCAAAAGATACATTTTCTTTTCAATATTAATTTCCAAAACCATGTTTAGAGTCCTCTATAAAATATTGTATTTATTTCCATCTTTAAACAGACTTAATTTAACTGATGAAAGCGGGTGATTATTTGTCATTGCGAACACTGCACACAGTGCACCACAACCACATCTGAGCTCTGTATTTGACCCATCCATGAAGGAGCTGTGGGCAGCTTTTATTTGGTAGCGCCTGGGGAGCAGTAGCTTGGGAATGGTACCTTGCTCATGAGTACCTCAGTGGTACATTTACCGGTGACGGGGTCAGCTCCCTAACCCAGGGGTGTCAAGTTCCAGTCCTGGAGGTTATATCATACTTGAGTTCAAAACATTGACACTTTGTGTCAGGTAGAAGCTCACCAGTCTTGCCTAACCAAAAGCATAGTTGCTAACTACGTTAGCAACTAACATTGTGCATTAGCAATTTACATTGTGTTGCTAATATAGTTAGCAATACATTAGCAACTATGCCTTTGGGAAAGGCACCCCAGGTGTGATGAAAATCCATTATGGTACTAGACCGAACCAGAACTGGACACACATCTGCCCTAACTGTTATGCTACATTAACATTTACAGCATTAAGCAGATACTCTTATCTGGAGTGACTTCCATTTCCTTATTTCAGCTCCAGTAACCCTACAGCAACTTGGGAAGCGAGGATCCAAACCTCTAGACCATCACCACCACCACCCACCGCTACCTACTGCCCCGGTTTAAATGTGTCACTCTTTGTCTTTATACCAAAGACATTATGTATTAATACACATAATACACATAGTGTGAGTGTAGTCAGGAGCGTATTGGGGAATGTGGATTTACCTGTTGTACGTCTTCAGCACAAGCAGTAGTACGGTGAGGACGATGATGATGCCGATGACGATGACGGCGATCATGGCACCCGAACCTGCAGCAAAACAGAAGTTCACACCTTCTCATTTTTCTTATTGCTTTTATAATATGATCATTTATATATGACGTATAAATTAAGACACATTTCGCTGGATGCAAAAATTAGTGCAACAGGTCTCTAGATACTTGATTTGCTCATCATAAGAACATTATTAGATGTAAAAATGCACATTAACGTTTTTGCAGTATATACAATATGTCCAAATGTGATTTTAAAACGTGTGTGTATCTATCTATCTATCTATCTATCTATCTATCTATCTATCTATCTATCTATCTATCTATCTATCTATCTATCTATAATCGCAATACGTTTTTATGTCCTGTTTTCCTCACCATAATAGATAATTGCAAATTTAACTTTTCTGCAGTTTAAAATATTCAGCATTTTTAAAATATTGCAATATATGTCTTAATGCAAAAAAATGCAGTTTAGTTGGTGCCAATTATGCAGGTTAACTTGTTTGCTGTACATATGTGAATAAAAGTTCTGTTCACACACAGAACATCAATCATGAACACTAAGTTCTTGCAGGCTTTTTTAAATGGCAATAAACTGCAACGTCTTAATTAACTTTGTTCCTTAACCATGACAGTCAAAAGTTTGTTTCTGCTGCAGCCCTAAAAATAATAGATTATTTTGGCAAGTTTTTATTAAAACACAGGATTGTTTTAAAATGTAAAAGTATTTTTGGTTAGGTCTTTATCAGGACTATTTTGTTTATCTGAAAGTTTTGTATTTCTGGACAAGTTTGTATCAGAGCAAAGATTAATGTTTTAATTTGAAACTATTGTTGTATCAGACTTGAAGTGGACTTTTAATTGTTTATTATTAGACTTAAGCAGTCTAAAATGGAATGTTTAATATTTAACAGTGAATCTGAAATATGAGTCTTTTTGACCAAGCTTTTATGTTTTATGTTAACTTTTCTGCAGTGTACTTTTCAGAAATAGTTTACTCTGTACTTAGAAAGATCAAAACATGCATAATTACAATTATTGCAATATTTTTATATATTAATTTAAATTAAGCATGTAAACCTTTCTGCTGTGCATGTGTGTGATTTAAACAATAGTTTATTGCTTTCACTCTCTCAAATGCGTCCACTAAAGGGTGTGAAGGTGAAGGTGTGTAAGCCTCCGATTGTGTAAAATGTCCTTTGAAACCACAAGCCAGACATTAGTATGCCATTATTATTGAGGTGAATTCCTCTTGTAATAAGATATTAATATAGGTGCGAACTCACATGAACGGTGATTAATGAGAAATTCCAGACTGAGGCAGTGTTTCTGCAGCAACACGTTGGACCGGATCAGCAAGAATTTTGGCACAGTTATTTTAAAAATGTGATGGTTATTGACTTGTATTGATTGAATCGTTCTGTTGATCGAGCATGACCAGTTTCAGAACAGCAATAAACACTGAGTCTTAATCCGCTTAACTGAGATTCTGACATTCTGCAAATATTTCTTATTTGAGATTTGTTCTTAAGTATAAACAGAATTTATAAACGTTGAAGACTCTTACAAAAATTTTATTACATGCCCGTTGAGGCAAAACATTAGCTTATTATGCTTTAAAATTTGCTTTTACTGTTCGTAGATCCAGTGAGAAAGAAAGTGGGTTTTAAAAATATATATATTCTTAAATGTTTTTGGGGTTTCTTAGAACCATTTATGGTTCCATCAATCAGAATTAAATTAGAAACAAACCAAAAATTACAAGCAGGCCAAAAACTTATCATTCTTAAATCCCACATAAACAGAACACATACTATATTTTCTTCTGAAAGTTGAGTATTTTTAATTCAGTCATTATCAGAACAGATCTTTGTAATTACAAAATGGTACTTTTGGTTTGGTCTTTATCAGAATCGAAGTAATTTTTTAAGTGAGTCATGAACAGACTTTTGCAATCTAAAAATGTTTAAGGTTTTAATGTTTAATCTGAAAGTTTGAGTGTAATTGCACAAGTTTTTATCAAAACAGACTATATATTTAATCTGAAATTGAGTATTTTTGGTTTGTCTTTATTAAAACAAACAATTTTTGAGTTTTGAAGTTCATCATTATCAGAATCTAAGTTAATTTTAAGTGAGTGAACAGACTTTTGCAATCTAAAGTTTTAATATTTAAGGTTTTAGCGTTTAATCTGAAAGTTGAGTATTTCCAGCGCTCACTTGGAAAAGAGACTATTGTCTCAATGTGACTACCTTGGTAAAAGAAAGGAAAATAAAAATAAATTTAAAATAAAAAAAATTCAGGACTTTTTAAAAATCAGTACAGAGTATTTTTAATTTGAAAGCTGAGTATTGAGTTTTAGAACAGAACTTCTGCAAGTTGAAATTGTTTTTGGTTCAGTCTTTATTAAAACATAAACTACTGTTTGACCTGAAAGTATTATTATTAATCTGAGTATTATTTTTTTAATAATAAAAAATATTTTAAAAAATTTGGGAGGAGAAATTTATCCAGAAATACTTTGTGTTTTGATGGATTTTAGCAAAAATACTTGTCATTGTAACAGAAACTGAAGCATCCTGATATAAAGAGAAGCAAAAATACATGTACTTCTGATGGAGAATCTAGCAAAAAAAAACCCTGAATACTCTGATAGAAATCATTTAAAATACTTCAATAAAATACTTTTAATTAGTTTCTAAAAGTTGATTATGTTTAATTTAGTCAGAGCTTTTGCAGTAAGTTTTACTGAAAAAAGAGCAGTAAAAAGTGGCCTTTACTCTGAATGAGGATTTGTTCTTTGGATTTGGTTGTGCTGGTGGTGTTCAGGCTGGACGTTGTCAAGCTGGTCGCAGGGGACGAGGTGGATGCTTGCATCTTCAGGGGTGTCCTGAAAAGAGCAGCAAAACCTGCTTTAAAACACTCAAAAATCTCAAACCTTAACAACATTCATTTAATGTCCCGACCCACAACAGTCTCTGATTGGCTATATGTCACATGAGTAGTAGCCAATCAACACTGAAGCCGTGATGTCAGTCACACCACACTCAGAATGAAGAGTGTGCAGAATGAAGCTCCGAGAAGGAAAAGAGGAGAGAGGAAAGTTTCAGCTGAGATTGGAGTTTGTAAAATTCGAAATTTTGACAGAGATTTTCTTTATTTTTTTGCATATCGGTTCCAAGTATAAGTTATCGGCCTGTTACCTAGCAAAAATCGGTATTGATATCGGCCTTGAGAAACCAATATCGGTCGACCTCTAGTTATGACCATCACTTTATTGCTATGAATGAATTCCAATCTTTGTTGGAAAATCTATTTCCAAACATAACACTGAAATTATTTGGAAAATTGTTCAACATTTTGCCAAAGTTACACAGGTATAACTTCCATTTTTTATGGAAGTATACCTTTATAATAAATAAAATTCGAGACTCTACAGGTTTGTGTTTTCGCTTCTAATACATCAGCACTCACTAGTAACGTAAGAGAAAGCTGTTTTTTGCCTACATGAACTTCAACGCCTTCTATGATGCTGTCGAAGATAAAATTCCTCACTGACATTTTTATATCTCTGGAATTTCACCAATGCCTTTCAGTCCTCAGAGTATAATGTTCCGTTTCAATGAGCAGAACAACACACTACAACCCCAAAAGCAAATCACACGATTATACTGTTTAATTTTCTTTAACAACACCAGCTCTCACTCACAATCTCTGTGTTGCTGATGGTTTTAGCGCTGCAGAATTAGGGACTGTCACAAATAAGTTGAGATGCTATCAGAGAAATACATAACTTATTCATTAAAAACTGGTATCGGATCAGTACTCGGCGTATGCGAGGGCAGTCATGTTTGTTTTTATTGATCGGTGGCATGTGTGACCATACTGCCAGTAGCAACCCAGAGCTCACTCGTGACGCTCCTGGTACTTGGGATCGGCCCATACCCAAAGCCAAGTATCGGCACTGGTATCGGAAATGAAAAAGTTGGATCAAAGCATCCCTAATTATTATTGCACTTCCCCGTCTCTATCAGCTGCTCATCAATCTCATCAATACCCCACACTCACACAGCACCACCTCAACACCCAGCCTCACACCACACACACACACACACCAGTTTATCACACACATCCCAGTCTTGTCCACAGTTACCTCCACACACACTCACACTCACTTACATACACACACACACACACACCTCATGACTGAATGTAATCTCCATTAACCTGCAATAACAGCCAGAATGACATGAATTTATGTAATGCATTAATGTGATATTTTTGTTCATATAATTCTGGCTGTCACAAAAATATCCACATCCAGTCCATGTTTAATTACATCAACATTAATCAAATAATACCATGGCCCATGTTTGATGAACAAATTATGTAATTGGGTCTAAAACGTATTCTGTGCTCTGCAGGTAGAACAGCAAACAGCTGTAAAAACGTCTAGACTCCAGTCTCTATTTGCTCATAAAACTCCTCACAATTCACTTTCTGCTGAATTTTACAACCTGCCTTTTATTTATTTGTTCATTTTTCAAATCAACATAAATCTGTTAACAATTAACAACACAATGCAAGTATGATTCAACATAACACAAGAGTAACAAATCAACACAACGCGCTGTGTTGATTGCAACTCAACCCAACACTAGGATAACAACTCAATCCAACGATAGGGTAATGACTCAACACAACGCTAGGGTAACGACTCAACCCAATGCTAGGGTAATGACTCAACCCAAGTGTAACACCACGCAAGTTTATCGACTCAACACAGGTGTTCTTTATGTTGAACTGCATTGGGCTCTCTCGGACACAGGAGGCCTTCCTTTTAGGGAGTCCATAATGGGGTATAATTAAATATAATTAAAAGTAATGATTATCCAGCCTGCATTTTTTCCCGGTTCAGACTCAGGTTTGAATTGTGACGTGTGCACAGAAATCGTGAGTCATAAACCCTTTTACCTGCAGGAAACGATTAATAGCATCTTAATAGGCGAGAGTCAATATGTGTGTTCAGAATAACCAGCAAGACAAATACACACACAGTGTGTTAGATAACAGTGAGCTCTGTGTCCAGTGTGTCCATGTGATTTTAGTGTTATATGAGAGTGTATAACACACACTCACACAAAAAACACTCAAATAAAACACTCATTGTTTTCTAACAATCACTGCAACACCTACTCAACGGGTTCACAATTATTATATGTGTGTTCGTCTCTCTGTGTGTAGCATTCAGGATGCGGTTGCTAATGAGTCACTCTGTTCAGGATTAGATCTAATACGTCTCTCTGTGTTTTGCAATTCCCTTTACAAACTTTAGATTAATCTACTCAAACTAAAATTTGGGATGAGAAAAAAATCTGTTATATCTGTAAAAATGTTTCCAATGTCAATGCAATTAAGTCTGCTTAGTGCAAACTCTTTCAAACTCAAGGGGCTACACGTGTGACACTCTTCTGTGAAAATTGTCAAGTATGAGGCGCTATAAGCGTCAAATAACTGAAAGTGTGTTTGCTATATTGCTGCTCTGTGCTTGGACCCCTTTCTCGCTGCTTTCCGCAAATTGCAATAAAATTACTGGGTTTTCTTCAATTCTACAGTGACTTTAGATCATTTAAATGTCTTAAAGCTCTTAAAAAATAAATTTCAGAAATAACTGAAGAAAATATCGATGTCCATTATAATCTCACCTGCAGACTGTAAGTACGAACTGATCTTCGTATGAAAAGTTTATTGGTCTAATAAACTCGCCGTCTCTTTCCATGACTTGCTGCGTGTTTGTTCATCTCTCGCTCTTACGCAAGACACTTAACACACTTCACGCCATGCTCGCGGTCAATGTGAATAAAGCTCCGGCTTATTAGCCTGGTCAATATTTAACAAGCACAGTTCCAGCAGAGAAATTTATTACATTGTACCTGTGTTTGACTGGATAATGTGGGATTAAAAAAACGCCACCATCACGCCATCGTCGCCCTCGACTACAGAAAAAATGACCCCTATCCAGTTTTCCTGACCCCATTTTTTTTTTTTTTTTTTTTTTAAATCTGCCATTCCCAAAATAATGGGAACACTGGAAAATAGAAGAACTAAGCTTGCCCTGGTCTCGAACTCCGACTGAGGTTTGCTTACGCTTCTTAATTTGAGATATTAAAAATTTCAGCCACGATCTGAGAAATACTTGGGGTGAAAATGTTTTTCACTTACTGTTCTTGAGGTGATAATTTATTCATTGACTATTAAAATCTGTAAACTCAACAAAACTATAACAATTCCCAAATCACAGGTGGAAACTACAACTTAACTGAACCCTACCCAGTTTTCCAGACCCCATTTGTGGAAATCTGCAATCCCCAAAACAATGGAAATACAGAAAAATGGCAGAACTAAACTTGTACTAGTCTGGAACTTTCAATGAAGTTTGCTTACACTTCCTAATTTCATATATTAAAAAATCTCTGTCCATTAAAAGCTGAAGACTCGACTTTAAATACAAGTATTAAATCCCAACATCAGACTGAGAAAAATGATTAATACCATCACCTACAGAAATAAGAACTTAACTGATCTCTAACCAAGTTTTTCACCCCTATTTTAGCAGAACTAAACTTGTCCTAGTCTGGAATTGTCAACAAGGTTTGTTTACACTTCTTAATTTCAGATATTCCAATTTTCATCCATGATCTGAATATATCCCTATTGAAAGCTGAGGACTCAACTTTGAACATAGCAAAGCTATAAAAAGGACAAACAGATTAATTTCCCAGAAAAATGATTAATACCATCACCTACCGAAATGACAACTTAACTGACCGCTACTTAATTTCTTGACCCCAATTTTAGAAATCTGTTATTCTTGAAATAACAGGAATGTTCTAGTCTGGAACTGTGGATGAGGTTTGCTAACGTTTCCTAATTTCAGATTTCCCTATTTTCCTTTGTGATCTGATACATCTCTGACTCTTAAAAGCCAAAAGCTCAACTTTAAATACAGACCACAAGAAACACAGACAAAGACAAATGACTAATATCACCAACTTAATTGACCTCTATCCAATTTAAAAAAATAAATAAATGAAGGCATGATGCACATTTTCCATATTTTTCTTTAAACTCAAACTGGAAAGCAACTGGTTATTCCTTGCTACCATTTTGGTTTTGGAAATGAACATGGAAAATTTTATTGGGTTTTGGATTTTAATTTTGAAAATTAACAAAGTAATAATACAGATTCAATTTTCCATTTCTAGAAATTATTAGATTTTGTTGGATCCATTACACTGATTATCAAAACGTCTTGATAGACTTCACATATCTTTCTTTTTACAATTTATGCTTTTTGCAGAAAAGACGGAGAACGCTTACCTCGGTGAAAGCAGGTGGGAATTTCAGAATATGAATCTCGGAACGTTGTCAGAGTATCGGAATTCCAGCTATTCACTTCACCTTTCACATACACACACAGTCTCTCCTACACACACTTATTATTGGACATGTTGCAGGGACAGTCCCCATTAAGGACCAACACACACATTCACAATCACAATCACAATCACACACACATGTTATAGGACACGTCACCGGAACAGTCCCCATAATGGACCAAAACACACACACACGTTATAGGACATGTCAAAGGGCAAGTCCCCATTAGGTACCAACACATACACACACTCACAGTGAACAACGCTGATTCTCACTTTGGGACTCACCTGTTCAATCACACCTGGTCGAGTTCCGAGCTCCTTTCTTCCCGTTTTCAGTCCATCGAGGAGGTCATAGTCCACACACATTCACACACTTCACAAACACACACACACACACACACACACACACATTCAAAACAGTGAAGAACAGAGGTTTGAGGAAGAAAGGTGGAAGCGTGACTCTGTCTCAGTCGGAGTGAGTTGGAAAGAAGAAGGAGGCGGCTGGTTTTTCAGGTCCGGCCTGGCCCCCTGGGCGTGTCGTGTCACACACACACCTTAACACACAGACAGCAATCTTACCATGACTCTCATCTGCCCATACCTGCCCATACATTATTTCGAATTCTGTGTGTGTGTGTTTAGATGTGTGTGCGAGTGTGAAAACACACCCAATCCTTGTTTTTAATTTTCTTTTAAAAACTAAAACCAAACTCCAAAACAAAACACGCGTCTTTTTTTTTTTTTTTTTTAATATTTACTTCCAAAAATAAAAAGCCCAAATGAACAGCAATTTCATATTTTCCATTCAAATTTTAATAATGGAATAAATTGATTATTTAAATTCCATTTAGGTTTTGGAAACTAATTTAGGAAAATAAGGAAAATCTAATTTTTTTCCACATATTTTGGGTTTGATTTGAAAAAATTCATGGATGGTTTTCCCTTTGGGGATGGTACAGCGGTGCAGTGGTTAGCGCTGCCGTCTCACAGCGAGAGGGTCCTGGATTCGATCCCCGGGTCAGCAATGGGGGCCTTTCTGTGTGGAGTTTGCATGCTCTCCCCATGTTCGCATGGGTTTTCCCCGGGTGTTCCGATTTCCTCCCACAGTCCAAAAGCATGCACTGTAGGTTAATTGGCAACTCTAAATTGACCCCGTATGGCGTGATTGAAAGTGTGATTGTGTGCCCTGCGGTGTCTTGGTGCCTACCCAGGGTTGGTCCTCACCTTGCGTTTGTAGTTCCCAGGATTATGGCAAGAAAAAATCTTTTTTTTGGATTTCAATTTGAAAAACAAATGAAGGAATAATAAACAGACAAATGTTTTCTGCTTCTTTTTAGGAAGTAATTAAATTGACAACATTAGTAAAACTAGGAAAGCCTGAATCGATAAAGGTTCAAACAATCAAACCTGAAATATTAATAAATGATAACAAACTAAGAATATAAAACTCTAAAAGATTAAGATCTATGAAATTCTAAGAAACCTTTATTTTATCTACTTTAGAAGTTTCATTTTCTTTTCATTTAGAAAAAGAGAAATAGAGAGACAAAGAGAAATAGAAAAGAGAGAGACAGAGAGGGTCAGGTAGAGAGAGTGAAAAAGAGAAAGAGTGAGAGAGACAACAGACAGAAAATAGAAGGAGACTGAGAGAGGGGGAGAAGGAGGAAGAAAAACAGAGAAATACAAAAGAGAAACAGGGAGAGAGAAAAAGAGTATGGAGGAGGAAGACAAAGAGAGCGGGAGAAAGAGAGAGAGAGATGTAGAAAGAGATATAGAGATCTCTCTCTCAAACACCTGAGTGGGAACTTGAATTTCCTTCCTCTTGTCGTCTCTTTTCTTTGTTACACCCTGCAAAATAGTGTCAAAATGAGTGTGTGTGTGTTGACTGCTAGAGTTACATAAGTGGGGTTTCTCTGTGAGATCCTCTCAGTTTTCAGTTTTCAGCAAAATAAAAGCGGTTTATTCCGCCTCCATCCAGCTCAAACTGCCCCCGATCCGCCCTGCCCCAGATCCGGATCCGGCATTACCACTCCCCCTCACCTACCCCACCAGGTCCACTCACCCCAACCTACCCCATTCCGGATCCGGCTTCGGCATTCCCTCCCACCCCCACCTCACCTGGTCATCACCACACCTGCTTTAGTCACTTCAACAAAACCTGGTTTAATGGGATTGATGGGAGCCATTAGAGAGATTAACTCTAAGTTAAACACACACACACACGAACGCACAGAGCAACCTTTGTGCATTGAAACATCTGGCCAGCAGATTACAGGTGTTTGCTGAACTATTGTTATCTATTAATTACAGAATGGAGAGAGAGAGAGAGAGAGAGAGAGAGAGGGAGAGAAAGAAAGAGAGTGAATGAGAAAGAAGAAGAGACTGAGTGAGAGAGCGAGAGAGAGAGAAAGGGGAGGAGAGAGAAGAGAAAGATAGATAAAGTCCACTCTTTTCTCTCTCCCACACTGGGGTGGATTGTTTCAGCACACCTGACTCAGGTAACACAGAATTCCATGGGCACCTGAGGCTGCTGCGGTTAGAAAACTAATAGAAAAAAAAGAAACAAGAAACTTTTCTTTGTTTCAACAAAGAAACAAGAAACTTTTACAGAACAAGCAGCAGCTAAAAACCATCAAAACACAGCACTCGCTCCTCCTGAGCTGAAAAGATGGAGTTTCTGGAAGCAGAAAGAAGAGAGGGAGAGAGAGAGACTGAGAAGAAGAGAGGGATCAGCTTACAAACTGAAACAATTCAGCCTTTATTTCAGACCAAAAAAGCACCACTGTTATGACCGACTCTCAAACGTCCTCTGTGTGTGTGTCTCGGAATGTCAGCTTGTCCCCACAATGTGATAAATGCAAGGATATGTGTGACTTTGTGTGTGCTGGGGTGTGTGTGTGTGTGTGTCCACAATGTGAAGATTGCTAGAATGTGTGTGTCATCACAAGTTGAACACCAAATGTGTGCCCCCACAATGTGAAGAATACAAGAATGTATGTGTCCACACAAGTTGATGAACACTAATGTGTCCTGACAATGTAAAGAATACAATAATGTGTGTGCGTGTCCCCACAATGTGAAGACTGCATGAAAGTGTGCATGTCCCCACAAGCTGATGAATACAAGAATGTGCACGGCTTTGTGTGTGTCTGCATATCCCCATTATAAGAATACAAGAATGTGTGTGTCTTCACAATGTGATGAACACGAATATACGTATATGTTTGCTTCAAATCAGTGTATGAACCATATTAAACACTGACTTCCATCCTCGTTGGAGAAAGCAAAACACAGAAACGCAGTCATTATGAATTATAATTTTTATATTTATGTACATATTGAGCGATATATCGATATACAGAACACACGTGAAAGAAAAGACAGTCATAAACGACATCAACAGAAGCCAGGAGACACAAATTAACACCAAACAAGCACAGGAAATTATTGCTCTATTTTCGTTTTTGTTCGTCGCTCACTAAATTACGCCACAAGACAATATTCACATCTCCATGGAAGCGCCACAGACGAACGCGACATGTGGGAATCCGAGAAGAAAAAGAAGAAGAAGAAGAAGAAGAAGAAGAAGAAGAAGAAGAAGAAGAAGAAAAAGGAAAAAGTTAGTCTTTAAAGATCCGGACAGAGCGGGGAAAAAGTCCAGGATGAAATTTTTGGCGCTATGAATTCACCATCGTCCTCGTCATGCTGCGTAGCTACATCCAAGATAAACACCGAGTCATGTGCAGAAAAAAGCGAGGGATAAATACACAGTGATGGACGGAAGTCGGCAGAAGATATGTTTTTTTTTTCTTTTTGTCATCCCAAAATTCTCATTAACCTGACATAATGGTTTTCTTGAGATCATTTTACGTAAACTCGAACGACATAAACAAAATATACATTTCGATTAGTTGTTTTTCTTTAGACTATTTCTTCTGATTGAGATAAAAGTTACTTTCTTAAGATTACAACATATTTTTTGCATGAACATAACAAATTTTTCTTGTAAACTCAACTAATTTCCCCCATTTTTCGTACTAACCTATTTTCCCAAAATGTTTTTCCAAAACTCGGCATAGAACACAATTATAGTCCTCTCAACACCAGTTTTTAAAAATTATTTTGCACAATAACCATGGCTACAATGGCTTGACAAGTAAGATCTCCATTCTTTGATTTTAAGTAAACCAGTAGGGGAATTCAAAAGGCTTGAGTAAGTAAATTTTGTTATGTCGATATAAATAAAAAACAACTAGGATCTCAAAATAACACAAGGAAAACCTATGTTGACATGTGTCTTCTTTAACTTCTGTAGTGATATCCTAATTTTGTCGTAAGTGTTCACAGTATGTCCCACAAAAGCTATCGAACAGCATTGAAAAACTAGCAGCTACGATTCTGCTGGTGTGAAGTTTCCCACATGCGCCATTTTTTAAATTAATTAAAGCAAAAGTCATATAACTGAACACAGTTAGCTAAACAATGAATAAAGTCTTCATCACCTTTGTTTATAATGAACTGCTAACTTGAGTATTTAAAGTTAAGAATCACTGTACAATGTCTTGAACAAAAGCTGGTACGTTTAGCTACAATGTAATTGTTAACGGGAAACGAGTGTGGCTACTCTAAAAATAATTAACACAGATCATAAATCACACAAGTTTTCCTTTGTGCGTTTGTTTTTGTTGCTAAAGCTCAGGTAACGTGCTAAAAGGCGTCGTGTTTGCAAGATAAACTGTTTAAAGGGTCACAAAGAAAAATGCTGGTAAACTGTGAAGCTAATTTAGCGGTTTCTTGCCATGCGCTTAGCATGTGGCTAGCATGACTCATCACATGACCAATGAAAGATAATGGGAACTTTTAGCATATGTGATACTAGGGTTAAAAACCCAGTTTAACTTTCATTATTAGCTATACTTCTTTTAAGCTGGTTTAAAGTACAGTTAATTAGCAGCTACACAATATATTTAACTTTGTGAAATTAAAATATGTTGCTTTTGGTGCAAAAATGCGTCTTGTGAAGGCTGTCCAATGACAACAGAAATTTTAGCTTAGTCATTTGGAAATGTTTAACGTTTTATAGTTCTGGTGCAAATTCTGTATAAAAATTGTCATATTTTAAAATATAATAAAACAGCTAATATTATGCACAAAAAGGGAACTACCCAACACGTTTCTAAAACTAAAATCAACAACGAAAAATTGTTGAAAAATTCATCAGCATTAAGAGTTCTCGGATTTAAAACTGAATCCGATGTTTCCGAAACGTAACATTTCTAGAACTGCAATTACTTCAAAATAACACCAACTGCTGGACACGTAGTAACACTGCAGGTGGAGTCTCAAGACATCATATGAAACAGCCAGAATGAGCCAGAACTGAAAGAACAGGTAATGAAGACTAGACCAGAAAATAGACAAACAATTAAAATATTAAACTAGCTAACTAGTTTGTTGTTTGAAATCACAAACTCACCAACCGCAAAGCTACATATTTACAAATTCCAACAAAAACTGCACCCAAAAATGTTTGTTGTTCCTCCGCTCTGCTCTACACCTTTAACACACTGGAGTTTGTGGGACTGTTGAAAGGGCAACCTGTTGTCAAATGTTTAGGACTATGTTAAAAATGGTAATGATTTTAAATGGTATAATGAAATTCTTTTAAGACAATTTTTTAAAATTGCTTGTAATACACAAAAAACACTGGGGCAGGGGGGATTCAACTTAAAATTAGTTTTTAAAGATTTAAAACAGCATCAGAACGCTCATGAAAATTTCTAGAATTGTCCAAGAACGATTTTTTCCCAAATAACACCAACTTCTAGACACACAGAAACACTGCAGGTGCAATCTCAAGAAGTCATAATCAGGAGAACTGGAACAGAAAGCATAGCAGTGAAAAACCAGACCGGAAAATATAGAAATAAAAAATAGAACTATAATAGAGCTACGATTCATTTTTCGCTTTTTCTTTCATTGAAAAATTTCACACACTCCCCAAACCTTTTTCAAAACCTACATATTTACAAAAATCTCAGTCAAACTGTTCGCCAGGTTCCTTAAACATGCCGGAACGTGTGGAATACGCGTGTTGCTTAATTTTAGTATTGAAAAAAAAGAAGTAATAATAATAATACGTCCACTCCTGGACCTGCTACAGTAGTGTACACATGCAAAATCTTGTTGTGGTATCAAATACAAGTAAGAATACGAGTTACAACACTTTTAATTTAGTATGGAAATATATACAATTTCCACCATCGCATATTCGCATCATTCTTAAAACACACACATCCGATATGTAAAAAAGAAGATAAAATAAAAACTTCCCTTTTACTTTTAAATCTTCCTCAACAGCCAACCGGCGCATGATAATAATAATAAAGTGAATTAATTAACGACTAACTACAACTACAGATACAAGACTACAGTGTTAACGTTAAACACGACTAACTCTACACGAGCGAGGGAACGAACAAGTCGGATCACGGACGTGTGTGTGTTTTCCGACTTCATCCTCCGAGTGTGTGTGCGTGTGTGTTTTCCAACCCTGTCGTCTCCGTGGGAGCAGGCGTGTGTCTTTTTTGTGTGTTTTTAAGTGGTTTCCGGTCGAGACCGGGGAGTCGCTCGGGGCGTCGTCGTCGTGGAAACCGCCTCCCCCTGATGCTCTCCCAGCACAACTTCCTGTGTTTAATTGCAGCTCGTCTCTTCTTGTTTTAGTCATTTGTGGTTAAAAGTAGGTGGGGCTTGGAGGGGGCTCTAGTTGTAGAGTTTGGGTGGGGCATCGGGGCGACGGGTCTGGACAATTTTGGCTTTGGGTCGAGCCTCGTCCTCCTCCTCCGTCTCGCTTTCACACACGTGGACCACAACGCTGGGGGTCGAGTCTGTACCAGCATGAAGCTCATACTTCTCCCCTGGAGGGAGGGAGCGAGGAAAAAAGGTAGGGTTATGATGGAGGGAGAGAGGGATGGAGAGAGAGGAAAAAGGTAGGGTTATGAGGGAGAGTTAGAGGGATGGAGAGAGGGAGAAGGAAATAAAAGGTAGGGTTTATGAGAGAGGGAGGGAGGGAGGGAGGGAGAAAAAGAGGTAGGGTTATTAGAGAGGACAGGAGGGATGGAGAGAGAGGGAGGAAAAAAGGTAGGGTTATAAGGGAGGAAGGGAGTTAAAAAGGTAGGGTTATTAGGGAGGGAGGGGAATAGAAGGAGGTAGGGAGAGAGACAGAAAAAGAAAGAGAGAGACAGAGGTAAGGGTCATGGAAAAAAGGGAGGGAGAAAAAAAACAATGAAGGAAGTTGAGAGAGAGATGGAGGGAGACAGAGAGAGAGGGAAGAAGGCAGAGAAAGAGAGAGAGATGTACTTGCTGTGTCACTCCACTACTTTTTACTACTCGTTAATTAAATAGAGTAACACTCAAGTGGAGGTGTGTTACTGGGTTGCACATGTTCACTCACCCACACAAACACACCACACTCTCCCTTCATGTGCCACTCATAAAGGCCTGTCGACTATTCAGCAGCAACAATACATAGCCCAAGAGTGTGTGCGTGCGTGTATGTGTGTGTGAGGCGTAGCCTCCGTGAGAAAAACACACACACATAACAGAAAGACACAAATAATGGACAACTGAACGAGGGTTGCCATAGAGACGAGACAGGCTAACTGATAAGAGTTTTCTGACTGGAGAAACAACACACACACACACACACACACACAACCAGCAGGGGGAGCTACAGGCATGGAGACTGAGTTACACAAGAGACACTGACTCACTCTCCTTCTCTCGCTCTCTCTCTCTCTCTCTCTCTCTCACACACACACACACAAGCATTCACACTACTGCAGCATGTGACACAGAAAGACAATTCTAGATGTACTGGGGAGAGGGAGAGAGAGAGAGAGAGAGAGAGAGAGAGAGAGAGAGTTGAGACATACAGAGGCTGAGAAAAATGAGAGACAAAAGAGAGAAACACAGGGTGAGCCATGCAGAAACAGAGACAAAAGAGAGAAAGAAAGCAATAGACGGAGAGAGGAGAGGCATAAAGAAAGAGAAAGAGAGATACAGCAAGAAAGAGCCATGCAAAAACAGTACAGAGAGAGAGAGAGAGGGGGGGGGGGAGAGAGAGAAAGATACAGAAAGAGAGCGATGGAGAGAGAGAAAAAGAAAAGGAAATAGAGAAAGAGAGAGAAAGACAGACATTCGGGGGAGAGAAAGGTATAGAAAGTGAGACAGAGAGAGACATGCAGATGAAGAGACAGACAGAGGAGAGAGAGAGAGAGACAAAAATAGAGAGAGAAAGAGGGAGACAGAGATATACACAAGACACCTCTCTCTTTCTCTCCTTCTCTCTCTAGACAAACGAAACCTCTAAACCTCACACAAACATGCACTCTCTCACACACACACGCATTCAGCTTTTCCCAAACTCTTATATAAGCTCAGACTAGTAAAACCTCTGCTGGTTTACCCTTTAAAATAGAACTTGTATAATTCTGGGAACTTTCTTGGCCCCTACCCAGTCTGTTTCTACCATAAAGGCAGATTTACACATTCTGTGCATACTGTACAGGGGTTTGTTTGTGTGTGTGTGTGTGTTTATATGTTTAGGGGTTTCGTGAGGACCTGGCTGGTTTGTGGTGACCCTGTTAAGGAACAATGATTTTTATGGAAAATGTCCATGTTTTATTTTAAAAACTAAAAGAGGTAAATACACAAGTGTGTGTGTGTGTGAGTACCTGGGCCGAGTTTGGCTACAGCACACAGCAGGTCGTAGTTAATGAGGGGCGTGGGATCCTGGCCCTGGCTCCACCCAGTGGGCGGAGAGGAGGGTGGAGAGATCAGGAACTGCTTTGCAGGCTGCGGTGGAGCCAAGAAGCTCTTATCCACATCTTCACCTGAGTTCTGCACCTGAGAAAGAAACACACACACAGGTTTAGTCCAGAAGAAGATTAGGACCTGTGTGTGTGATCTCAGTGCCGCTCTATGTCTGACTAATCAGTCTTGGTCCAAGTCCGACAACCAAGACTCTTGGTCCAGGTCTGACTAGTTAGTCTTGGCCTAAGTCTGACTTCTCTGAGTCTTGGTCCTGGTCTACATCTGACTACTCAGAGTCTTGGTCCGAGTCTGATGATGATTAAAAAGTGGTGAAATTACTAGTAACCTCTCAAACTAGTACTGATAATTGGACATAAACGGATGAAACACACACACATACAGACCTGTGCGAAGTAGAGTTTGAGCTTGGAGCCGTTGAATTCAGATTCATGGAGTTCGATGCGAGCACGTGCTGCAGCCTCCGGAGTGCTGAAGCTGATCCGAACTCTCCGAAAACTCTTGAACATCTGGAATGACGTCTGGTCATCGTAGATACGGAACAGGGACTCAAATCTCTCCTTCAAAACAAGGAACACACAAGCTTGTTAAGAGCTGAACTTCTAGTACCATGGTCTCATGACCTCGTTAGTTCAGCTTGGTCTGATTTGAGAGTCTTAGTTTGGTTCCAGGTCTGATTAGGCCAGGGCTACATCTGACTACTCAGACTCCTTGTCCAAGTCCAGCTGGGACTACACAAGAGTCTTGGTCCAGATCTGACAACTTAGAGACATGGTCCAGGTAAAAGGTCTGACCACTCAGAGTTTAGAATAAGGCTCTTAACCTGGGCAAGTCCTGGACAAGTGCTCATAAACCAAACGTTATCACAAACCAAAATTATATTTAGCTATTAGAGCACACAAAACCACTCACAAACTACACACACGCAAGTCCAGAGTCGTTTAGTAAAACCACATTCAGTTCTTTCATTCCTGTGCATGTGTAATCTGAGTCTTGACCTTGTTTATCAGTGTGACCCTTGTCCACCCCACTGTGCTGACTATGCAGGTAGAGGGGGCAGGTGAGAGGACGAAAACTTAATCAGTGTGTAACCTCACACCACGTAACTTTCAGAGGCTTCTCTGAGAAGAGTCTGTCCTCAGTCTATAAAGGAAGGGTATAAATCGCAAGTCTCATCACGATATGATATTATATTGATTCAGCTGAACCAGAACCAAAAGGCTGAGCCAGAAACTTCAGTTGCCAGTTCAAATCCCAAACTGGCACACTCAGTGCTAGGAGTCAGTGCCGATATTAAACTTTTTATGGTTTTCGGAATTGGACAATTTACACATTTACAATTAGACAATTAATCAGTGGGTAGAGGAATGACCCACCCACCACACCATCTGACTGGTTAGATGTCAGGAGGTTAGCATATCAGCACTGATGTTTTGACATTTTGGCATCAAAACTGGGAGTTCCCTTCACTTTTAGTATTAAAAAAGGAAAAGTTTACTGTTTAAACACATGCTAAAACGTTTTGTGTTTGTTCTAAATTTTGATTCCAATTTCCATTTTTACAGCTGAAATATCAGTTCAAAATCCTTGATTAATAATAATCGACATCGGTATCTGCCTTGATTAAAAACCGTATCAGTCAACCCCAAATTTTTACACCCTTTCCTTTTTAATCAATTACAAGGAATGGTTAACAACAAATTGTCTTGCAACTTTTAAGGATTAAAAGGATTCTTACTTTACTCGAGGATTATAAAAACAAAGCATATGTCATTAATAACCCAATAAAAATATCATTAAATATGAAAGGTCACTGCTTCCCGATGTGCACGTGAGCAGGAGAGAAAACAACAGTGAGATTTATTTGGAACTGGTGGCACACAAACGAGATTATGGAGATGAAACTGTTTATTCTGGCTGGGATTGTGGGATTATGCAGAAAGAAAAGAGGGAGCGAGAGAGAGAGAGGGAGAGAAAGAAAGAGACTCCACATCTGTCTGTCGTCTGAGTCCAAATGAGGAAGGCCTTCTGACCCACTTCATCTGAAACTGACAACCAGCGCTCACCCAAACACACACACACAGGACTCATGACCCATTGCCAGGGTCTTTCTCTCCCTCGTTCTCGAACTTCCCCTGTTATCACTAAATAGAACCCAGAATGCACACCTACGGATAAAATAAACAGACTGACATATGGACAGAAAATAAATCGAAAGAAATGGAAGTACTGTACAGACAGAATATAGACATGTATATAGAAAATATAGATATATAGAAAGATATAGAAAGTTCAATATACAGACAGACCTACAAATAGATATGCAGACAGATAGATAGACAGATAGACAGATAGATAGATAGGACCGAACACTAGAACCATGGATAGAACAATAGAATCATAGACAGATAGATATGTGACCCGATCTGCCGTAATGAGTTGGAAGTCGGCGTTCTATTTATTTCGATACAGGCAGATTATGTTGACAAACATCAAAAATATAGATTTTTCTTTTTTGGAGACCAGATTAATTTTCTTTCATATAAGGCCAAAAAAGAAAAATCGATATTTTTGATGTTTGTCAACATAATCAGCCCGTATCGAAATAAATAGAACGCCGACTTCCAACTCATTACGGCAGATCGGGTCACATATAGACCTGTCAAGTTATTATGTTTGTTCATAAGGAGTAAAGGTGTGTGTGAGAGCTCAGACATGTGTGTATGCGTGTGTGTGAGTGACAAACATCAGACTATTGAGCATGAGGTCACTGAATTTTCTAAAACTTCTTGGTTCTGTGTTGTGGTCAGTCTCTCTCCCTCTCTCTCACACACTCACACCGGTACACAGTGTTACTGTAAGCTGATAATCGGCCCGTCTACCTCCATCTCTCATCAGGCACACACATGTCATCACCAGCTGCCCCCAACATCATTCATACACCACACACTGCATCATGCCTGGACCTGGAGTGTGTGTGTGTGTGTAACCATAGAGGATGCATCAATCACTAATTCATGACGTTGTCTTTAGAGCACATTTCCTGAGGCTGGTGTATTCTTACACACCCAACAGTGTGTGTGTATGTGTGTGTGTACTGATCAGCCATAACATTACAACCACCGACAGGTGACCTAATTCATTTTGATCACCTGGTTACCATGGCGCTTATTAGGACTGTAAATCTCGAGTTTCATCACAATACAACATTATATCAATTCAACGGACGACAATTCAAAGTCTGCCAATATCAAAAAGTCTGCTACGATACGATTTCCAGTAGATTTGATTCAAGAGCCAGTGATCAATATCAAGACAATATCACATGCTGATTTAACACCATCACTTTCATTCATTCATCAAACCACATATCGCCAAGATCAAAGGTCCAACCAATCAAAGATATTTTGGTCGCACAGTCGGGCCGATAAACTGCATTCGATATTATCGGCCAACGTGAACTAATTCCTTATAATTTGGCATCAAACAACAAATGATATTTTGGCCACCATCCCCTCAAAGACGGCAAGAAATCATGGTGCTGCCTTGGTCTAAATCGCAGTGCCTCTCTAGATTAAAATGCAGTGTCATTCTGGACGGAATCTCAGCATTGCTCTGGATGGAATCTCAGCATTGCTCTGGACGAAATTGTGGTGTCGCTCTGAACCAAAACCAAAATCTTGGTGTCACTTTTCGGACACTGACAACCTTCCCATGACCTGTAGATATCTTCTTTACAACATCAGAAGGATTCGTCCCTTTCTTACCACAGACGCTACTCAGTTAATCTTCCAATCCTTGGTCATCTCCAAGTTGGACTACTGCAACTCTTTACTGACTGAAGGCAACAAGACCACTTCAACTGATACTCCAAGACTTGTCTACAGTGTTGCTAAATTCCCCCTACCACACCTCTACTACACAACCTGCACTGACTCTTTCTCACGCTCGCATCAGGTTCAAATCCTTAATGCTCGCCTTCAAGACCAAGAATGGTGCTGCACCTCCTTACTTATCAGCACTGATCAAGCAGCATGTCACTTCTTGTCCTCTCAGAGCATCAAGCACTGCTCATCTCCAACCTCCGATACTCAAAAGAAGATGATGACATGCATCAAGACTCTTTGCAGTGTTGACTTCCAAGTGGTGGAACCAACTTCCTCCTGCCATCAGCACAGCTGAGTCCCTTATTGCCTTCAAGGAGTATCTGGGGACTAACCCACATGTTGTCTGTGCACAAACTTCTGCTTGTTTGGTGTGTAACTTAGACGACAGTTGTTGATTTAAGCTTGACTTTACAGGATTGAATAAGTCATGGACTACAAAACCCTTATGTACGTCGCTCTGGATAAGAGCGCCTGCTAAATGCTGTAAATGTAAATGGAGAGGCAGGAGATTCAATCCTTAACTTAACACTAGTCCTAACTATTTAAACTCAAACTTCACAGAAAAGGTGCTATGTTTCCGGAAAGACAAAACGAGCTCAAAACCTGAGAACTTGCAAATTAATCGATTAGGGTTACAGCTGATGTTATGCAAGACATAATAACTCCCTTGTAAAGACAGAAACAATTCCACAACAACAGCAGCAAGATGATACGACTGCGGTAGTTACCTGTACAGGTGCATCGCTCTCTCCAGAGTTACCGTTATGTAACACGTGTGCGTGTGAGATATGTGAGGTGTTCTCTTATACACATGGGAATCTTAAGGTTCATTTACTCAAGTAGAATTTAAACTGTTTTAATGCAGCTTTAGTTATTTTGTGTAAATAGTATTTTCACCCTTTGTAAAAAAAAAGTTCAGTTGGAACTCTTTTAATACTACTTTAGTACTTTTACTTGTGCTTTCAAACACTGTAGAAACACAATATCAGCAGAGTTGGCAGTCATTTTCTGTATTTTTTTTACAGCAACCTGTATTTTTACTAAATACTGTATTTAATAGATACAATATAGAAGCAATACCTCAAAATGTTTGCGTCCTTGAAAGAAGAAACTTGACTTGAATAACACTTCAATAACACACAGCAAGCTCAAACGCACTAGATATCGATCGTAAACAAAGAATTTATACTTACTACTCCAACAGTGACAGCGCCAGCTCACCATCGCTCCTCCTCTTTCAGCCAGGCCAATATTCCCCCTAGACCGGGCTCTTATTTTATCTCTCTCCCGCTTTCTTTTCTTTGTCTCCTCTGACAGCACTTTTACCATCTTCGTTTTCCTTGCCGCTTCAGTCATGTTTTCGCTAGTTCGTAACTTTGTTTACTTGCCTTGTCTTTCGGACAGATGTGACGTACCCCATGAAGCAGTCAAATTTTGTAGTTCTTTTTGTGGTGAGGTTCCAACCCGTTTCATAGTGCCAGTTAGGTGATGCAGACGCTCTCATGTTAAAGGTATAACTGAACCTATTGTGAGTTGATGTACCATCAGAATGATCTTGTGAAACATAGTTTGAAGGCTGAAAAACTACATAGTGTTGCCTTAAGAGTTTAAATACCACGTTAAAGACTACTTACTGTATTTGATATGAACAGCCATTTTCTTAATTTCAGGTAGTTTCCCTGAAAGCAACTTGGGGTTAAGGGTCTTGAATAGTGGTTGAGTATTAAAGGAGTCCAAATCATACTTGTGTAAAAGGACTAAAGTAGTATTAAGAGTTAAAATACTAATTGAAATAAAGTTTTAAAGTATTCGATATTAACAATACTTGAGCATTAAAATAGTTCAGATCCTACTTGAGTAAAGGTACAAAAGCATTTGCTGTTTTTTTCTGATTAAAATCTAGATTAAAATTCTTAAATTTGGTCTGTAATATTTCACTATAAGCTATGATCGATGCAGAAAAACTTTATGCATTCATGAATGCCTGTCTAAGTTCAAATGACTTTTGATGGAATCAACTGACTTTGTGAGGAATCTTTACATTTATTTCAGCTGGATTTTTTGGATCTTAAGCGACACATGTTCATGTGTGTGTTGGTGTCACATCATGTCCAACTAAACGCTGGGTTGTTTTTTTTTCCCCACAGAGAAACTGAAATAAGTCTAACAAATCTGGGACACGAGCGAGTGCTGGGAGACTCCACACTGAGAATAGAGCTGTAAATGAGGGGTGTTTCTATTAATTTAATTAACAAGGTTTGGCAGTAGTCAGTCTAAACGAGTCCACTGGGAATGAGAATATATAGTTTTAATTACACATAGCCAATCAGGAGCAAGGATTACAAGCTCCTTCCATAAAATAATACAGATATATTGTCTAAAATGTTACATAAGAGAGATGTAGATGAAGAAGTAATAGGAATGTATTGGAAACTGATTTTGGATATCGAGATGACAGTCAAAAATAAAACCAACACAAATGAGCAAATTAAAATTGTGATTTTGTTCCCTTTTCAGAATCATAAACTCTTTAAGTTTCAAATATTACAAATTGAAGTGCTTTAGATGAAATAAAACAAAATTTAAAAAGTCACTAATTGAAATCCAAGGTAAATTTATTGGCCATAAACTCGGGCACAAAGCAGGGGAGCGTTATCTTAAAAATACCGCTTTATTTTTCTCTCCCAGGCTGGACAGCTGACCTTTAGCGTCCGTCTGGACAGACGAGGGCTTTGTCTGAACACGGCTAACCACAGGAAAAACTGCAGCCGAGCCTGAATCTTATCTCAATGTCACGATCAGCTAAGTCGCAATGTAGCGCCGTGTTGTCTACTGCTGTACCACCTAGCATGTTATTTTTTCAAACTCTAGGACAAATCCAAAATGTCATTATGACGTTAACAGTGTTGTATAAGATATCTACTAGATTATAGGTTACTAGTTACAGTTATCTACGGAAGCTAATTTGATTGTGTGAATGTTTCTGCAAAACAAAAATGATAACCATAACAGAAAAAGTGCTCGATATCGTTTAGGCTGATGATCGTCCGAGCCCTATGCCTAAACCAGACCAGCCGATCGTCCTGCAGCTTTTGGTCCTGCGTTACTGGAGAGATCAATAACGAATCGAGTTCCCATCGACGGGTTCGGGGCTCCAGACCCTGCGGCACTTTCCACAGCCCAACTCCCAGTTCCCCGTTTCCGACAGGCTGGTGCCAGCGCTCCGATGGGTCACGAGCCGTTTTCACAGAGTTTTTCAGAATTAGGTCAAGTCCTGCTGAGGGCCAGACGAGGAAATGTTCCAGTTGTTGTGTTTCTAGAGACCTCTCTCTAATACAAATGTGTAATATTTGTTAATATTCTTTATATATTCTTCACAGAATATTATAATGTAATATACATTATTAAGGTTGGGAAGTTAACTTTTAAAATGTATTCCATCGCAGAATCCAGAATGCATGCCCTAAAATGTAATTTGTAACGTATTTTCAGTTTTTATGTAGTATAAAAGTGCTGGAACTGTAGATGTAACTACTAGAAATAGTAAGAACAGTGTCTGTTTTATTGGCTTATTATGTAGAGATGTTCTATGGCTTAGTACTATGAAGATAAATAAGGTCAGTGCCAGGTGGAAACACTTTTGGAACCCATCTGGGTAGAGAATAAAATCTTTGATAACAAATCATGCATTTTTCTATATTTATTTTTACTCTAACAATAATTTCTGATTAATTAAAAATTAAGAAATAGTGAAATTTTGGCATTTTTTGAGCCAATGTAGATTCATTGTGGACTTATTTCTGAGAGAAAATTTTTGCGCATGTGGCGTTCCACATGAGAGCCGTGTCGCAATACCATGGCAGACACGCATCCGGAAAAAACACTGAAAGTATCAAATAAATGGCTGCATTATGAGTAGAATGCTGGTTGTTTTATAAGTTTTGTCTGTAATAAAGGGGAAGATTTAACTGAAATGGATAGCTTTACTGAATTGAACTTCCCTGTGAGTCGTGCGCGCTAACAAACACGACGCATGTGTTGACATCACGAAAAATTTATTTTTTTTGCAGTTACTTCAGTTTTTGTGCACAGAATTACTCACAACTAACCAGCATTCGTTGAACTTGAAAGGTCAATGTGAAGTGTTGTTTGAATTTGCAAGACAGAAATGTGTTACTGTCCTGGCTCTGTTGTGCTGGCTCCAGCTCTGACTCCTCCATTGTCTGACTGCAGCAATTTACGTTAAATGGACATTTACATTAGAATCTTTGTTTGCGTGTTCTGAAGGGCTTCGGGTAATGAATGGAATTGCTGTAATGTATAAGAGAGAGCATAAACATGTGAAACTGAAAAATACTGTCACGCAATCCATTTTTTTAACAATGTAACTGTATTCTGATTACCATCTATGAAAACTGTAAGTGTTACGCAATATAGATACCCACAATTTGTAATCTGAATATGTAACGACGGTACATGTATTCAGTTACTCCCTAACACTGTACATATAAATATATAATCATTAAATTCCCATTAAAATTAAATAACTTAACATTAGACCTGATATGAAAGACTTTATAAGTCAAGTTCTAGAGACTTCCATTAGTCTGCCAACACACTGCAGGACATTACGTAACGTCCTCGACCGCACCAAACCCATCGATCTCACCTTACACAACCTCAATCACCCAAACTCACCTGAGCTCCTCATCTCTCCCTCACACGAAGCAAAGTTACTGAAAGACACTGGTGCCTAAATCAGATTTTAGTCCTGAAGTTGTGGTAATTAAATTAGTTTTCAGTTCTGGGGTTTTTAGCTGCTAAATAGGTTTTGTGTGGTGCCTTAAACACTTTTCTGTCTAGATGTCTTTAGTTTCTGAATAGGTTTTTAGACCAAGAGTCACTGGTGCCTGAATCAGTTTTAGTCCAGAAGTCTTTACTGCCCAAATTAGTTTTTAGTCCACAAGTCCAGGACTCTGGTATTTAAATCCTGAGTAGACATTTACTTTCCATTTGCAGAGTTTCAAAAGCCATATTAATGTGACAGACATTTTTGGAACCTGTAGTCCCATGTTAGTGGTCAGTGGGAGGTTCAGAATGAAGTGTGTGAGGTGCTGGAAGTGTTTGTTGGTTCAGAAATCTGATACAGCAGAAAAATTCAGGACTTGGTCTAATCGCTGCATGTCACCTGAGTCTTACTACTAGGCTTGAGTTACAGATAACCTGCTGCCTCTCTCCGTCATCCCTCCTTCTTATGCTCTCTCTCTCTATCCACTTGTTCACAACTAAAAACCAACTTAGTTAGAAAATGACTTCAGAACCAAAAGATGCATTTTAGCACCAAAAACTTCAGGACCAAAAACTGATTTAGGAAACGAATGTAGGTACCTATGAGTTCAACGCTACAAAGTGATATAGGAAAATAATTCAGGTACCACAGAAATACGGACTAAAAACCTGACTTGGAAAACCAAAATTGGTACCAAAAATTCCAGGACTGATTTAAATCCCACATTTCTGGAAGTCTGTGTTCTCTGGGCTTGTGTAAAAAGTAAGACAGGTGATAATTGATCAACACACTGTAATCAAGAGATACATACACCCACACTCACACTAGGGCCGTGTCCTCCTTTATCAACACACATGCATACACACCCCAGTAAAGTCATTCCTGTGGTCAATCAGGGTTGTGTGTACAGAAACACTCACACTTCACTCTACGAAACACTACAGCAAAGGATTTAAATTCAGGGGCATGAAAGCGAGAGAGAGAATGACGCATGCTTAGAGACGAGTGGGACGAGTGTGTATGTGTGTTTGGTTTCAGTGTAATGAGTGTCAGTCACACACGTGCAGCTCAGTAATCCCCTCAATCCCTAAAGCAGGCCAAAACCAATGATTATTCACACACGCGCACACACACACACACACACAATATGCATGCTTGTTCTTCATTTGTATTTTCTCTGCTTCAAACTTCATTCATTTATTTATATTCTGTCTTCATCTGTTTCTGTATGTCTCAGATTTAAGTACCAAAGGTAAAGACTACAGGACTAAGAACCAATTTAGGTGCCAGGACTCCATCCGTCTTTCTGTCCTTCTCTCCACTCATTACTCCGTCCATCTTTCCATCTGTCTCTCCACTCATCCCTGTGCATTTCCCCATCCGTCTTTCTGCCATTCTCTCTATCCGTCTCTCCGATTTTCTTTGTCCATTTCTCCATAGGTTTCTCCATTCATCTCTCCACCCATTTCTCTGTCCATTTCTAAACTCGTCTCTCCAACCACTTCTCCACTCGTCTCTCCATCCATCTCTCCACCCACTTCTCCGTCCACCTTTCCATCCATCCCTTCATCCAGCTGGAACCCGACTGGGTGCAGAGACCAGCACAAACAAGTATAATGACCACAAAAACAACATCTAACAGCACACATGAGAGACCTGTGTGTGTGTGTTGCGACTGCAACCTATTAATTGGGAGCCTTGTTGTGTGAACTTCTGAGCTGGAGTGTGTATGTAAACAGCACCGGTGTGGAATTCTAGAGTCTAGAGTCATATCACTTTCAAAAATATCACATAAGACACTAAAAGATCATCCTGGAGTATAAAACACTTCTAGTGGCCAAACTGCACAACAGCAACACTGACATCACTGCTGAAGTCTTTTAATCCCCACGTATGAGCCATTCTAAACTGTGATAGCAATTTATATGCCATTATCAGATATGGGTTGATAATATTGGAACGCAGGTTGATCGTCCCACCTCTACTCCCTCCCTGCTGCTGCTGCAGTAGTGCTGCAGTCGCTGCCCGAGACGTGGCACACTTCTGCCCAGAAACACTGCAAACACTGACCTCAATATGGCTGAGTGTGTGAGAGAGTGTGAGTGAAAGAGAGATTTTTTGTTATATACATAAATAAAAAAAATACACATCATCTACAGCAGCAAACGAGCGTCTTGTTTTCTCAGCAGCACACAAACACACCCTGGCTGCATCCCATTCAGCCATTCGCTATAACACACGCTTGCGCTAGACACCTGCAGTGAGGAGTGTGTTCTCTAGCATTTTATTGAGTACCAGGTAAAAAGGGAGTTTGAGAGATTTTGGCTGCTCCTTCTTTGCAAAGAATAACTCAAAATTATGTATTTAAAGCTTAAGAGTTTGGGAATTAGGATTTACATTTATGTGATAAAGGTTAAAAATTTATTCTAGAATTTATTTATTATAAAACTTGCTACAAATATATTAACATATAACAGCATGTTAAATGTGTGAGTGCATTTGTGTGTGCTCCACCCTTTTTGTTTCTGTTGCTCCTTCTTTACAAAAATTATGTATTTTAGGTTTAAGATTTTGCTGCCTATAGCTGGGATTAAAGTAGCTATGAGGTTAAAAGGTTTAAAATGAATTCTATAATTTATTTCATTATAAAGGTTGTTATAGATATATTAATGAGTATAATAACGTGTGAGTGCATGTGTGTGTACTTTTGAAAGAAGCATTTATATTTCTAAACTCTGAATTTAAGCCTAAGCCAAATCTTAAACCAAAAATGTACACTTAGTATATATAGACATATTTTTGGTTTAAGATATATACTGGGCGTACATTTTTGGTTTAAGATTTCGTTTAAGCTTAATTTAGAGATCAGAGTTTATAAAAAATAAATTATTTTATTTTTAGCCATTGATGATCAGATAATATGATAATATGTAATATATGACACGTCAGTAATAGGTGATATACAGTATATTATCTTGTAGTCAATGACAAAAACGGTTAAGCTTAAGGAACAGGGTAAAGTTCTGCTTTAAAACTTAGGTTTAGGATTTAATATTAGGATTACGCTTGGGTTTAGAGAATTACACAAATCATATTATACATATACACAAATAGAAAGGTGTGTGCGCGCGCGCGCGCGCGTGTGTGTGCGTAATGACTCAATGCGGTCACTGCATGGAACTCAAACCCCTCCGCCGAAATCCAAATTACGGCCATACGAACCGGAACCGGGTTCGGAACTCGCGCAGTCCGCGTGCGTGCGTCAGTCGCGCTCGCGCAGTGACGTTATCGGTGCGCATGCAGCAGAATGTTAATGTGGAAACTGCGGCTTCATTGATAAAAAACGGGCGCGCGCGCGCGCACACACACACACACCACGCAAACACACACACACACAGACACACAGACAGACACACACGCGCGCGCGCACACACTCCGCACCTGCATTTTGTCCGACGTAAACACTTCGATGTCCACGTCGCAGGCAATCAGCGTGACCATCTCCAGCTTCATGTTTATGGATGGCATCACCCCGTTACCAATAGCAACGGAAATTAGTAACAAAAAGGAAGTACGTAAATTAATAATATTAGTAATAAAGCGCCTAGCTGCTGGACTGCGTTCGCGTTCCTGTTCGGGTTCCTGAATGTGGTCTGACTCCCGTCTGATCTCTCTGGTGCGGCTACAGAACACCGGGAGGATTGGGGGAGGAAGGCGGGGGCACGGACCAATCAGCGCGTCCCAATCCTGCCCGCCGATGACGTCAGCGGCTGGAGCTCCGGCAATGCGCCGTTCATGGTTCTGGAACCAGTTTGGTTCCATTTATAATTGGCCTGGACTGAGTTAAACACAGACTATGTTTTTGTTGAGTCAGACCCAGTTAGAACTGGATTGAACTAGAGTCTAATCAACCACTGTGAATTCAGTGATCAGATCAGATCAAGTTATGACTGAATTAGACTGGAGTCTAACCAGTTTGGTTCCAGTTATGTTTGGATTGGATTGAGTAAAACACAGACCAGGTGACCTGACTACTCTCAAGACCTATGTATGTACAACGGAATCAGACGCTCCTTATGGATCTGTAAGGCGTAGAACCGACGAGATCTGAACCGGACCCATAAGAATAGGTTTAATCTTGACCATAGTCCGATTCTAAAAAGTCATAACTGTGTCTGATCTAAACATAACCTGATCTGTGTTTAACTCAATCTAGCTAACTATAACTGGGTTATTTAATTTAAGCATAACCAGAAGTAATTTAACCACAAATGGCCCGGATTTAACTCAGTCCAATCCCATCATAACTGGATTCAAAATGATCATAGTCTGATCCAATCCAGATAATTAGGTCCAAACCAAATCACAACCAGTCCAATCCAACCATAATCAGGTGTTTCTAATGCAATTATAACCTGGTGCTGTCATGCCAGAACCTGCTCTGAACTAAGTCCAACTGCATAATAATTGAATCCACACTGATCATACACAGGTCCAACCAGAACCTGGATCAGAACCAGTCACAGTCCAGTCCAAGCCATCTGTAACTGGAACAAGGATAGGTTACTGGTTTTAATTCAACTGTAATCAGGAACAATCTTACCAGAACCTGGTCTCGGTTTAACTCAGTCTGATCTGAACAAACCTGGACCGCCCGTTTGTGTTCGACACCTTTTTTGTGCTATGGTTTCTTATAATTTTGTGAGAAATATTAATTTTGCCAAACAAATATTTTATAAGTGTGACATTTTGGAAATGGGAAATAGAACATATCTTCTATAAATAATCCAGAGATAAAACAAATTTAGCAAAAGTAAGGAAGGCTTCATAGTCATAGCCAGTTATTGGACCTTATTATTTATTATTGCATTTTAAAGAATCAGAGTAGGCTGCCATCATAAAATATATACATTTAAACTCTATATTTTTTAAATGATACTTTATTTAATTCATGCATTTAACGTACAGTTGGTCTCGTCTGCAGAAGCAAAAACAGGCCAGTAGAGCAGTCAGAGCTCCCGGGCCTTTAGTACAGTCACATCACACACATTCTCTCTCTCTCTCTCTCTCTCACACACACACACACACACACACACACTAACACCTCCAGTCTTTAAGCCTTAAGCGTGGTCACATTATGCAGAGAACACACATGCACACATCTGGCGGCAGGGAGAACAGCAGGTGTGTGTATGTGTGTGTGAGAGCATGCTTTGCTACCTCATCCGCCCTGCTCTACTGCAGCTGCAGCAAACTGGGGCAAGATATTTATAGAACAAAAGAGAGAGAGAGAGAGAGAGAGAGAGAGAGAGAGAGAGGGAGTGAAGGGGAGAGAGAGAGGGATGGGGTGCAGAGTAATGCAGGGTGATGCAGCAGAAACTGAGGTAAGGAGACAAGGAAAATAAAAGAGAGAGGGTAGGAGAGGAAGAGAGAAATATGAAGAAAGAGAAAGACTGATAGATATAGAAAGACAGCAAGAGACAAATGAAGAGAACAAAAGAATAAGTCAAAAAGAGATGGGGGGGGCATAGAGACAGGGAGAGACAGAGAGTGAGGGAAAGACAAAGGGACAGACAGAAAGAGAGAGAAGGGAGGAGGGAGGAAGAGCGGGAGACTGAAGAGATGAAGACAATGAGAGAGGGAGTGAGAGCGAGAAAGAGAACAAGCCACAGAGAGAGAAAGGGACCCGGAGGTAAGAGCTTGGGAACGTTGTAGGAACGCTGTGGGAATGTTGTGGAAACGGTCGATGTAGGTTACACTGTTCCCACCTCCATTAGAGACAATATGAAAAGATAAAGATGTCTAGGCATGGACCTGAATACCCAGTGCGATATGTGTGTTTCCCTCTGTCCTCAGAAATTCGCCAATTAAGTCTCAGAGAAGGGAGTGTGAAACGTAAACCCCCAAAAATTGTGCAGGGTCATGTAGGTTAGTGGTTTTCAATTAATAATTGTAAAAAAGCTAAAATACAAAAAACCAACATAATAACAAAAACATAAATTATCAAAATATCAAGTAGAAATTCTGAATGTCTGAAAAATTATCGATTCTGTACTTGGAAATGTCAGATCACAGTTTTTACCCATAATTTGCTCTGTAAATGATTAAGACGGTGTGACATAATTTACTGGGGCAATATTGCATGGATTAAAGGTTGTGAAAGTGTTCTGTGATGAGTTAGCGGTGATTTTGGACTGACCCGCTGGCGCTGCTGCTGGAAGACAGCCTCGTGCACGCTGCAGGCAAACAGGGAGGTGGGCAGATCACTCAGGTCCATCATCTCATCCACCAACTCCTCCATCTCCTCCAACACCATCTCTTCTTCATCTTCGTCCTCCTCTTCAGGGTCACTGCTGTACGCTTCCGAGCCGTTACTCCACATCTTCATCCTCTCTCCCTTCATCCTCCTTCCCCTCGTCCTTGTAGTAGATGCAGTAGATGCTGAAAGTTAAAATAAGGGTTAACATAATACTGAAAATAGACATTGCAAACTTTTCTTTCTATGATACATACTAAAAAAAAGAGACTTTTTATAAAGCATATATTATTCTCCATTGGGTTATCATGTGTATCAGTGTCTCTGCACAATATAAGAAAAACAACACTAAAAAACAACTTTTTTACTCAGAGTGATGAAAAATGAGAACTTGCTGAGTTTTCCCTTCTGTATATCAAACTGCAAAGTAGTTTTAGCATTAAATATTTAATTTCATTTTACTACTTGATAAAACTATATATTTTCCAGCCCAGTTTTTAATATATAAAAGTATTTTACTATGCATAAATAATAATATTTTTGCATAACAATACTTTGCAGTCTCATGTGCGTGTATACGCATTTAAATATCTTCGTCATTTTTATTTTAAATCCCATTGCAAAAAAAAACTTTAATTATATAAACTGTCTTAATAATCTTCTTTCTCTTTCGGCTTTTCCCTTCAGGGGTCGCCACAGCGAATCATCCGTCTCCATTTAGTGCTATCTTCTGCATCCTCTACCCTCACACCAACTAACTTCATGTCCTCTTTCACCGCATCCATAAATCTCCTTTTTGGTCTTCCTCTCAGCCTGGTGGCTCCAACCTCAGCATCCTTCTACCTATGTACTCATTGTCTCTCCTCTGGACATGTCCAAACCATCTCAGTCTGGCCTCTCTGATAATGACCTTTATTGCTTACATGCGTGAGATGTATATGAATTGCCATGTGTTGCGTCGCCATCTAGTGGACGATGTAAATAACTACGGCACTTATCCAACATAATCTTATTACAGGCGCATTTGTCAAATAAATTTAGGAATGAAAGATAGGACAGATAACGTCATGGGTTGATTTGATGCAACATTATCACGTAATACGGAAAAGTACGGATTGAATAAACTTACTTAATATATTGTCCACGAAAGAGGGTTTGAAAGAGGAATCAGAGGAAAACGTTTGTAAAAAGGAAAAAGAGAAAGAAGAAAAAAATATATATATTGAGCTGTCAGAGTTACGAGCGATAACCTTATATTCAACTTTCCGTTACAGGTTTAAAAAACAAACAAAAAACGAAAAACCCATTTTATAGAAATTCTAGAAGCTCGTCAGAGAAGCAACACGGAAACAACAAAATAAAGTATGTTTACCAGATTTTTACCACCGCGTATTCCTAATTAAATCCACACCGATTTATATTCGGTTCACTTTCACCGCGTCAGCCTCCGAAATATGAATAAATTAATGTAAAAAGTCCGAATCTGAGCGTTGTATTCCTCCATTCACGCCTCCATCTTTCCCCGCCTCAGCTCGACGAGATCCGACCATATTAATCAGAGACAACCGGGGACCGCCCAATCAGGAGCCAGTTTGGTGCCGAATCTGACCAATTGCGTTCGAGATCGCGGGCAGGAACGAAAGGAACACGAGCTCTGACACGAGAGATGCGTTCAAACAGGCCTTTTTGTGTTTTATCATCCAAAAGTAAAATAAAAAATAACACCAAAAATATTGGTTTTAGAACACAATTATGACAAGTCATGACAGGAACGTATACATAAATAAGTTAACTTAAGCGGTTTAGAGACGCCCAAATGTGTGAGAGGGCTGCATTTTTGTCGTCAAACTTTATTTAACTCAAACAAATGATCGAGGCACTAAAACGTTAGAGCTCAAAAGAACCGACATGTATGGTTAGTGATCAATTGAAGGAGGCATTTAGGGTTATTTAGGCCAAAATTACCTCATGTCCCCAAAAGTATGTATGTTTAATGATCGACATGTGTTTGGGTATTGGGAATTGACAAAACAAAAAAGTTGCATTGCATTTTCATTGTTAAGGCATTGGATAGGGGATAGGTTTAGGTGCAGGCATATGCCCAAATAATAGAAAAAATTGTCAGCTGAGGTGATTTATCAGGACCTGACTGTTCCCAAAAGACACGAAAACACCTGGGATATGTCATGTTTTTTGTATCTTTATTAGGGCATTTTTGTATGTAAGGGCCGGTTCTCACAATGAAAACTGCTTTTATAGAAAATGTCAGTGTTTCTCATTTAACTAATGACAGTTTGCTCAAATTTAATCAATCTCCAGCAGGACAATAGCTGATGGAAGGATTAAATCCAACGCTTACTTCACTACATTTTTTAGACTAAATCTAAATTCCATAATCTAAGTGAGTCTGCGCTTGCCTCTAAACCTATTCCTAAATATAATAACCTTTTATTTATACAAGAACATTTCATATGCATCCCGAAGTGAATAAAATCAGGAAGAGAGACAAGCATTAATAAGCAAAAGATGAAATATATCTTATCAAAAACCAAATGGGGACACCACTTTTCGTCCTCAAAGATAAATTCTGTCCCTTAAATTTTTCATTTTATGGGAAAAACCCAAACATTTAAAGATAAGCAGAAGTGTTCTTCACTTTGATGAGAAATGTGCCCATTTTTGTACAGAACATTCAGTTCTCAGAATGAAAAACAAAAAAACATCTAGCAAAAATTCTAATACTTCACACATGCAATTCATGTATCCCGCAATGGAAATTACTGAAATGTTCAAACTTTTCAGAAAAGTTCCAACTCCAATAATTTATAGAGTGGCATCCGGTCATCCTCCAGATGAACTAAATTAACTCCATGCAACCCTTCAGCACATTTTTATTAAATTGTGTTACATTTTGTCAGTGTTGATGACGTAGATCTAAAAAACTGAGTCAGTACACAAAGTGAGAAGAAAGGTTTGGTGTGAAATAAAACTCAGCAGTTAATTCAGACGTCAGTGATTTCTTTGGAATTACCACAGTAATGAAGCATTAACCTGTGAGTTACCAAAATTTTTCCCTTTACAAGAGTTTCCTTTCAACCCGAGAATTCCAGTGATAACACAAATATAATAAATTACTAGAAATCTACATATTATGAATCCTCTCTTCTATTAGAAGCTCACGTCTTTCGGCAAAGTAGGATTTCCTGTTTGGCGGGACGTGTTGAAGCAATAAAATTTGATGTAAGATGCACTTGTTTCTGAAAAACCTTTTCGCTTTGAAATGAAACAAAATGCAGAAGTCCTCCTTTGCAAACATTCCAGCTCCGAGGCACAGAGAGAGTAAGGCAGATGAGAATATAAGGCTTTTTGAGGCTCGAATGTGCGAGAACTTCACCAAAAAGAAAAAAACATTCTAGATGGCGGCTAAAGGAGCTCTAAATCCCAAAAACACAAAGATTTTCATTAACTGTGCATTGACATGTGGAATGATACTTAAACATAGCTCTTACAGAAAATTAATGAGAAAAAGTAAAGTTCTCGTAACCACTACGACTACACATCTCTCTACACAGAGAAAAGTGGAAGTTAAAGAAAACCTCTCCGTTTGACTAAGAAAGGGGAAAATAGAAGTGCAATATTTAATAAAAATTTCTTCAGATTACTCCACATTCTGATCTTCAATTCAGGCTGATTTTTCAAAAAATAATTTTTCTCTTTACTAAAGATCTGATTTTGGAAAAACTAAGACGAATTATCTAAAATCGCCAACCAGCTTTTTGGCAACATTGGAATGCCAAAATATAAACAAATTTATGGTGAAAGATTCCGATTAGGGGAGAATGTTGCTATAACCGTGTTTTTAAAACGGGAGCGTCAGGGTTTGTGATGTGTTCTGTGCAGAAAAATGCAAAAATTACATTTCTGACTAGTGTGCTTCCGTTCAAGTGTTGTTTCTCTAAAGCAAGTTTGATTTACGAAATGTTTCTAAACAGAGTTCGGACTTCCTTTCGCAGCTACACAATTTTCATCAAGTTTCTTTTAAAATGTCAATGAATACACTTTGAATGCGATATTGACACATAATGAAATCGTTAAGACTTAAACAGTTATTAGTCGTGTAACGCTAGCATTTTTGGATGGAGGGATACTTTTCGTAATACGACTCATGCTAAAGGTTCCCATCGGACGTCATTCATTGTTGGCAACATTAGCGTTTCTGAAAGAGAAAAGGCAGAAAACGTCAGTCCTTTTCGGAACTGCTTTCACACTTCCGTAGCTTAAGACTCAAAGAAAATGGACATTTTTTGCCAGCTTTTTCTGACCACCGAGTTCCTGAAGCAGCTCTAAATTCTTCTAATCGTCCCCAATTAATTTTGGAACGAATCCTCTGATGTTCCAGAGTCATTTAAACATCACTTCCAGCTTTAAAACTCGCATTTTCCCATTGCAAGTTCAGTTAGTTTCTTACAATGTTCAAAACTGTCAACTAAATAGCTTTTTCTAAGAAACAGTCGGACAGTTAAGCCAAGTGAAGGTGTGGTCAATCTTTCTTCAGCCCTGCCCCCTGGTAGGGGTGGGTGGGGTCATTGCCTGACGCAGGCTCCTGATTGGGCGTGGGGAAAATGACGGGCGTTATGCCATCGTTGTTGACCAGCGCTCCGTAGGAGAAGGAGCCGTTGTAGTCGGGTTGAACTGCCCAGCCTTTTTCGTGGATGGTTGGGATACCTGGAGGGAAAAATGTAATTAAAATTATAATTAAAGTCAAAGTCAAAGTAAACTTTGTCATCTCTGCTATATACTGTACAAGTATACAGAGAGATGAGAATATGCATGAGGTCAGTAACATTTTCAAATTAAAAAATATTATTTATTTCATTTATTCTATTTATTATACACAGTCTAAAAACGGTATCTCTGAGCTAACATTCAAGTAGGATCAAGCCTGTGTAGATATTGTAACATCAGTGGAGAACTAGAGTCTGTGCAATACTTTCAATAATTTGTGAAGATACAGTCAGTTTAAAAAAAGTGATTAGTGATGTATACAGTAATGATATTGATATTGAATAAATACTGAATGTTATGGAATAAACACTTTTCTGGACTCAATAATAACAGTAACATGAGTTTCTAGGACCACATTATAAATTTGTAAATATTGAATTTGTCATAAGGTTGGGCGATATAACATCACGATTAATCGAACGTTTTCACCTCAATTACAATTATTTTAGTTTTGTTGCTCTCATAGATCAATGGCCAGGTTTGTATTTTAAATATGTTCAACTATTAACGCTGAATATTTTTTTAAATAAACACGTGCATAGTTGAACTGAAGGAGACTGTACATTCAATAAAAAGTATTGAAGTAATCGTTGTGCGCAAGATATTCATTAAAAAGAGGTTCTCAATATCAGTTTTGATCCATTTTCGATTACTTATCCAAATCCAAAATTCCTCAGTAATTCCCCAATTTGTTTCTGCAATAATAACATATAAGCTCCAAATCCCACTTCAACATTTGAACCAAGCAAAACAACATAATGACAAATCACCTTTACAGTGGAATTATTCAAAGTTAAAACTTCCCAGCTCCATGAGCTACTTTAGCTCTCCAAAAATTACCCTTATATAGTTTTGGTGGAACACTTTAAAGAGGAACGTTTTCAGTTCTGGACTGATATATATATACACACACACTGTATATATACACAGTATATATACTGTACATATTTCAAAATGTAAACCAACATTGACCTTTTGCCATGTCCATGGTAACGTATGGCTCAAATGCTTTGGGCTTCTTTTTGTTCTTGGTGATCAAAAACACGCCAAGAAAACACACGGCACACCTGCGGAAAGGTACAAGTCACAATGTTTTACAGCACATTTGATATGCTTGACTTCTAACATGAAATAGCCTAGTATTTAAAGCATAATTAGTGAATGGAAACCCTTTTTAAGACGGAGAGAAACTCAGATTTCAGAAGATGTTTCTAGTGGGTCACAACCAGTTGTTTCTTTTCCAGGACTAATAAAGTACCAAAATTTGGAACCAATATTTGTCTGCTGCAAAAATGAAAAATGGTGACAAAATTCTATCATACCTTAAGTATTTTTAGCATGTGATTAATTTTGAGAAAGTCTGAGAGCAGTGCATTTTTACATTAATTTAGCAGTATTTACATATACATTTCATCAGCTTTTAGGTTTTAAAAAATAATCGAATGATAACCTGATAACCATAAAACTGCTATATAATCGGTGCCGATAACCACACCTGATTTAACCCCATATTAAACTAGTGCAAAGTCTAGAATTATCTAGAAGGAATAAAGAAGAATGTGTTTATCTTCACACTCACCCCAGCAGGAACATGCAGATGTGTAGCACGTCTTCGTGGTTGAACTCCAAGTAGAATATTGCTCCTAATTATTGCAGAAAAGATAATACACGTTTTTAGTATCTGGGTGTCCCTTAAAAGATCTAAAAGAGCTGAGATTTGTCAGGTTTTTGTGGTTTGTGGAGACATTTTAGTCCTAATGAGGACCTAGGTTTGATGTGAGAAAGTATAAGTCTGCTACGATACCATTTCCATTCGAGTAATTCAGGAACCAGTGAGATGGTATCACATGCTGATTTAACACGCCCATTCATATCAAATCACAAAAAGCAGCTCAAATGTCATTTGATGTTTTTGTTCCTAAGTTCAGCCACACATCTCAATGAAAAGCAATCTTCTCTTTTAATATAAAGTGCCTTGCTTGCTTACAGTGCGTGTGATCTATGATCAATGTTTTCAAAGGCTTGATGCTTTGAGAACACATCAATGTAGATCAATGTCTCATTACATCTCTATCTGGTAAGGTGTAGGGTTAGGTGTAGTTGTAGCTGTTATGGAGGGACCAAGACAGTAAGAAGTCTGTGTGTGTTTTACCTGCACTAATAGCAAACACTGTAGAGAAGATGTAGTTGACGCAGGCGACAAGGGAGGCATCGTATAACTGTGACGCTTGCGATAGAAATCTGAAAACATACACACACACACAAACAAACCCGTAAGGACGCACACGTGGCCACTCTTACAAAGAAATACTCAAAACAGAGCTGGGAACAAACTTTAACACATTAATACGCACAATTAATCTGGAAACTAACAGGTTAATTTAATTTCAACACAAATTGACCACGTCTGCACCTCCAGCACAGGTGTTTATCTGACAGAAACTTTCGACTCCTTAACACATGCCTGTAAACATTTATGAGGGAGAAAAGGCAGATTTTTTACTGCGTCACTCTAGTTTTGTGATTTCGTTTTGGTGCCGGTTCACAATCAACTAAACTGCCATTATAAGTGGGAGCACATATAACAGATTTTTAAAAAACCTGTAACAACAGTAACAGGCAAGATGACGTCAATTAGAGGTTCGAACTGTTGATTTCCATTCATTTCCCATTAACTGCCCTGCCACAGTGCAACCGAGCTGCAGCATGAAAAGGCGAGACGTACGAGGCCTGGAAGACGATGGAGGCCAGCATGCAGACCAACATCACATAGAAGATGGGGTAAGTGAGCTGTAGGGAGCCCTGAGCGCTCAGCACCAACATCCCCGACACTGCCTTCACCGTGATCACAGTCACCGAACCTGGAGGAGGCAAAAAGTCACCAGGTCAACACCGGGGGCAACAAAAGTACTGCATTTTACAGACTCTCTTATCCAAAGTGACTTCCACTTCCAAATTTCAGGGAATTAGGAAATTCTCTCTGGAGCTACTTGGGGTTAAGGTTCTTGCTCAGGGGCTTGGTGGTGGTAGTGCAGGAGGGGACGCAAATCCACAACCTCTTGGTCCTGAAGCGAGTATCCTAACCAATAGACCCCCACTACCACCACACTTACACTAAACAGACGAGGAGGTTGAACAGAACTGGACAAAAAGCTTCCTCACCCAGAAGCGCCACCAGCAACACGATGAGCACCAGGTAGTTAGTGTTGCGCTGTTTGTAGAAGTACAGCACCAGGCAGAAGGTGATGATCTCCAGCAGCTGTAATACAATAATTAAAGTGGAAAAAATGCAGTACAACTCAAAAAGACATCTTTGAATAAGTGTGCTACTAGAAACGTATAACTGTGTATTAGGGCCACTGTACATTAAAAAAATTGTAATTGGAGCTGATGGAGGGGGTAAAATTCAGAGAAAAAGTCCTCCTTTCTGAGATTAAATAACCAGTTTTTACGAGGTAAAACTTGGATATTTTCTGACATTGTAAAGAGAAAAAAAACACTCGCTTAAAACTACTCACCATCTGAGTATTTAACTTTAAACTTTAAAAATCTACAAAGGCCCTAATACTCTGTCGTAGAACTAAGCATTTAACTGGAAAATATTAAGCAATGTGATTCCATTAGAAATAAAAGATTTCCTCACCAGGAAGAGGAGGAAGGGCCAGCTAATCAGGTGCTTGACAATGTTTTCAGCGCTCAGCTTCTCATGGGAGTTTGGACCGAACGAGACGAAAAGGTAAGTTCCTCCCACCGTCACGGCACAGCCGAGGAAAGTCAAGGCGTAGCGTTCTGATCACCAGACGCAAAAAAAAAAAAAAAAAAAATTACATCAACAATCATATATATTCCATAGCTATAAGAAAATGTGAATGTCAAGATTTTGGTGATTTTAAGAAAAGATTTCTTCTGCAGCATCGTTCTTTCTACTACAACTCACTCAGAAACTCCTTTGGCTTCCACTTCTCTTTTAGGAACAGGAACCCCAGGATGCAGCTGGCTGGGTGCAGAATCACGAGAAAAAGTCATAAATACAAAATAACACTTTTTAAAGTGCCGTCCTTTTTATTTTTAAAGGTTGCAGCTATTTCTTTGATGTGGTGTAGATGTAACTACTCGCCGATGAGAGCGACGGCGCTGAGCGGGGCAATGAGGGCTAGCGGTGCGAAGGCGTACGACACGAACAGCGCTGCCTCTCCTAACGACATCAACAGCAGCCCAAACCACCAGGACTTGGTGCGATAACACGGACGAGGGTCCTTACTGCTCACCAACAACACATGACTGTACTTCTGTAGGAGAAAAAGGAGGGGGGAAGATAAGTTAGAGAGTGGGATAGATTTAGAGAGTATTGAAAAATACAAAAGAAAAACCAGTGTGAGAGCAACAGAGAGGAAAATATGAGAGAATGAAAGTAGAGATTAAGTAAAAGTAAGTGATTATTTGTCATTTGATCCATCCGTGAAGGAGCAGTGGACCTTTACATGTATGATAAATGATTAACGTAACGTAATAAACATAACAAAAAGACCCAACACAATTCCATTGTGGAATGACATCAGGAAAGTAGGGGTGTATTCAAAACCACACCTGTTAAAAACATTTAACAAGTGTATGAGTGTGTGTCACTGCTCCAGCCCCACCTGTATGCTGACGGCGATGCTGACGATCAGGTTTCCAAAGATAGCCAGCAGTGTCCCAATCAGGTTCTCCTGCGCACCAAAAACAACAAACCACAAACACACACACACAGTAATGCGCCAGAGCTTACGTCAAAAAACACACTTTGAGAGCACAACATAAACCTGAAGATTTACAATCAAAATTCTTAATTATATAAGGTTGTCATATATTTATAATAATTATCAACCGGGGGTGTAATTTACAAGATAAATCACAATATAATCAACGTAAAACCTGTAAATAAACCTGATATTTTGATTTTGATCGATGCAGACACCGCTGTTAGTAACGCGACTGTAACACTAATGTAAACAAAGACGATTCCGGAAGTCGAGCTTTTACAGTGCGTAATTAATAACGGATTCGTGTGGTTAATTTGGTAGTTTCAATGAGGTGTGTGGTGTTTGTGTTTGTGTGTGTGTGTGTGTGTGTGTGTGTGTGTGTGTTTATATAAATGAGAGTAAACAGAACGCACCGTGTATGACGTCTCCATCTTTCCCACCGTGGCTCGAGTCGCACCGTCAACACTCACACACCCTCTCACTCAAAACACTCACACACACACTCTCTCTCAAAACACTCACACACACTCTCTCTCAAAACACTCACACACACTCTCTCTCAGTCGCACACACACTTACTCACACACACTCTCACGTCTCCGTCCGAAACGGTTTATGCCCCAAACCCGCCATCTTCATCAGCACCGTGGCGCTTCCGCCTCCACCTGCCGCAGGTGACACTGTGCGCATGTGCAGCGCCGTGACGTCACACCTGCTTTTAAACATTTAACACAAATTCATAATTCGATAATGCCACTTCTGTTACAACTACGCCGAAAATAAAAAGACGATTAATTATCGTAATTAATCAAATTAATCCAAACGTTTTAATTATTATTAATTATTTGATTTTAACCAGCGCCTTAAGAGTTGAAAAGAAAAGAAGGGAAAGATTCTTGCTTGTTCGGAATGAGAGAAATTGAAAACAGTCTAAAAATGTGTTCAATGCATTATTATTGCAAATTGAAAATGAAAAATACGTCTGTGTGGTTTTAATTATGTGTGTGTTATTAAAAAAAATTAACGTTATTAATTGTTATAAATATTTATTAACCAATGATAAATCGTGTATTTTGCTTCCCTCTGCTGGATGAAACACACACACACACACACACATATACATATAACGAATATGAATAGGTTATTACTTATTTTTTTATTATATAAATACAAAAAAATGCATTTCGACAGTATAATAAATAAACAATCCAATAAATATCCAACCTTAAATTCAATATAAACTTAACTTTTTATTTTAATTAACTGTCCATCCAAATTATTAATAGCTACTTGACTTTAACCAAAGCGCTAAAATCAAATGAGTCGCGTTCAAATCGTGTACTTTTCTGCCACCGCTGGAGAAACGGAGAATTACACACACTTACACACACGTCTAGGAAAAAGTAAAATACAAAAGTGAGCATTTAAATAGTATAATGAATATCGAATCAAAACTGTTTAATAAATATCCAAACTTGACTTCACAAAATAAAGAATTATCGATAGAATTATCTGTATTTACGGGGGGGATAAAGATTATTGCTTGTTATGACTTAGAGAAACAGAAACCGTGTGTTCAATGCGTTATTATTGCAAAAATTATTAGATTTTAAACTACGCGATAAAAGCATTGTAAATCGGGTTCAAATTGTGTACTTTCCTGCCATCTGGTGGACGTATGGAAAATTACACTCACTTGCATACAGGTTTGGCAAAAAGCAAAATAATATTACAAAAAATGTAATAAAAATATGCACACATAAATATATATAAAGCCTAATACGCAAAAAATAGTAAAAATAAATATTAAAGATTATTGCTTTATACATTCAAACGCCCATCCAAACATTTGAATAAATAAATATACTGTATATTAGCCTTAAAATTGTGTAAAACAAGATATAATAATAGAAAAATATAATATATGTATGTATATATGTATCAGATGTCATGATGAATTAATAATGCATTGTCTTTCATATATAGTCCATTTGCGTCAGTGCGAC